>JAMWEH010000822.1:0-28401 GCA_024721245.1 Mitragyna speciosa | reverse complement strand
GATGATGCAGTAGCTATCCTACACCAAAAAAGTGCACAACCCCTTTGGAGGTAAAATTAAATTTATGTCTTCAAAGAGAAGCATTTGGTCCAAAGGAAGGTGTCCATGGTATTAAATTATGTCTTTTGTGGTGTTCAATGTTTTTGGTGGAATTTAGAATGTTGAGGGAAATTTTGTAATTTCAGTAGAGACAAACTCATATTAGCTCATCAGGTTAGCGTAAAAAAAATTAGGAAAGTCAAGCATTAAAGATCAAATTAGTGGCTACCTCTTAAGGAAGCCAAATCCAACTTCACCTCTTTACACTTGTCAACTTTTAGCTTTATTAGGTGTTAAACCTCTTAGTAGTTAAGTTATTTAATATTTGATAAGTCTTGTTCTCTAAGATTAATTCCCTTTCTATATGTGAGTGTTTAATAGCTTCAGGTTAAATGAATGAATTTGTGTTTTCAAGTTGAGCATTGCAAGAGAATTTCATAATCCTCTTTTCCTTTTTCCATCTGGTCACTCTATCTATTTTTGCCCACTTTATTCTCATATTTTCAAAGCTAAAATCTGGAAATTGTCTTCGAAATCTAAAATCTCTAAAGCTAAAGATCTGACTTCAATCTACTCCCCCTAAACTCTGTGGTGCTGCATTAATAAGTTCTTAACCTTCGCTCACTCGCATTTTGGGCGAAACAGGTCTAATAAATCTTTGTTCCAGTTGGTAAGAAGAATCTTAAACTCAAAATATAAACATCATAAGCCGTCCCATAGTCAGGATCAAGTAGGACAAAAATAAAGCATTGGGTCAAACTCTTCTTCGGTGCCAAAGTAATAGATAGGACTAGTAATTGACTTTCAAGAAAGGGTAGAAAAATAGGACCTTTTACGAGACATACAATGCGACAAACTTATGAGCATTACACTTCAACCAGCTTACTCTATTACACCCCTTAGAAAGAAAAGAACTTAAATCAAAGTACTTAATAACATACAATACATTCTACAAAACTTCCACACCAAGGGAACCAAATGGTAGCCCGAAATCCAATACATGAAACAATTTGATATGTGGACAGTAAAAGTTGTAATGCCAAAAGAATCATTACTGCAAGGTATAAAGGGGAAAGTAATATGTGTCTATACCATAAAATCAATTTTTGAGGGAATATAAAAGACATATATAGTACAATCACAACCATAGAATATGACACTAATCGAAATGCATACATTTGTCTCATGCACCATGGGAATGTTGATAAGAGATATATTTTACATCCCAAAGGGGATACAATTGTAGATACTATTATTTTTGGTACACAGTTCCTACAAGAATGGGAAATGCCTTATATTTGAGTGTGGATTGAACTATTGATTATGTAACTGGAAGTAACCAAGTAGGTTTACGACGAACCTAGAAATCACCCACTACTCCACTTTAAAAACCTCTATAGGATAGACATCAACACAAAACTGTAGAGTAACGCTAGTGAGTGAATTCAGTAGTTCCTCATATTAAAATTATTGATTCTAGAGATACAGTAACATGGAAAAGTTAAAATTGTTCCCAGCACCAACAAAACCAGAAGCACACCTTCTTTCAAAGAGAGGACAACAGGTTATCCACATTTCATTTGATTGTAAGAGGCAGACTGATAGCTAAGTGGTGGGAAGTCTAAAGATTCTCTCAAGGGGATGTGGGAGGAATAGAGATGTCTCCTATTATACCCATAATATGTGGAAGTATCGACGTAATTTCATAAGAGTCATTTGGTCTAAATGCTACATGAAGATAAGCAAGATCATGCAACTAGAAGACCCAGGGCATTGAAGATCATAATATAAGTCATTCGGCAAATTTGGATTCGTATATCCACCCGTAGGGTACTTAATCATATAATATTATATAGTAGTTATCAACTATAATCTGTTCATCATCCATCATAAATTACTAACAACCAGTGATTCTAAAGAACAAATAGTTTAGAAAGAGAATGTTGTCTCTACTAACACAAATTTATTATCAAACCAAAACAACTAATCCAATTACACCGTCTCAACTAGGTAAAGTCAAATGTACTAAAAAATTAAGAAAAAGAACTTCAAGGATTATGCAGACAATGAAAAATTCAAAAACAAGATTAGACGTAGCACTAATAATCCAAACTACTGCAAAAAAACCAAGAGGACACTAAATCATTCCTATATCAAACTTGTTTTCACACCATATTTCACCCAACTCCTAAATGTATAAACTTAAACTCATCTTGGGAGTTTCCACCGCTAATTTAGCTTAAAAATCTCAACATTTTCTTATATAAGAAAAGATTGAAGTAATCTTTCCTACGAACACAAGCAGAAGATCAGAAAGGATTGACACCATTCACGTATGACAGTATATGGACAATAGTGCTACAATAGCGTGAACAGTAACAAGGGGTAAGAAGGGAAGAAGAAAGATGAAGTTTGGGGAATCTCAAGAAAGAAAATTAACTAACTAAAAACAAATAAACTGAAACTTTATTAATCAATCACCACCTAGAATAGCCTAATAACTAGAGTATTCACAAACTTATGACTTACCTAAAAAAAAAATTCTATTACAAATAGAATTCCTATTTCCTATTCTTAATAAGAGAACAAAAAACTTATAGAATATTCCTATAACAACTATGACTCTAATTAGTTACCTAACATAATTAAATAACTAAATAAAATAAAAAACACAGTTGCTGGAAAAAGTTCCTCTGAACGTATAAAAGACTAAAATACCCTTAAGACACTAATTTCAAAATAATGACACTCTTAAAACATCTACTAATAATCTAATGACACTAATTTCATTTAAGACCTTAGGGATCACCACGAACACCTCCTTTTAGACCAAAATTCCTTCTTGCTTGCAAGTGGTCTTCCAACTTTAGTTATAGGCTTCCAGAAAGGATATTTTTTATCCAACGAGTGTATGGTAACTACATCACCTCTCCTCTACTGAAAAGAACTCAACTCGATGAGTTAGGATGTGGTCCAAGAATGCCATCTCCTTGAGGTAAGCATCAAAAGGAATGACCTTTTGATCTTAATTTGTCGCAAATCCTTTGATGGAACAAGTTTCAAGTTGAGATCCCCACGTTTAAAGTTGTATGTGTTATTATATCTACAGTGTTGCACTTGTCTATCAAAAAGCTAAGGTCGACCCAATAACAGATGACAAACTTTCATAGGCTATCACATTCAACATTCTCAAATAATCCTCTAATAGAATAAGTGACCAAACACTTCTCAATTACCTAGAGATTGGAATTATTAACCCAAGTAACCTTAAAAGGACTAGGATGTGGCTCGATTTTTAATCCCAATTTATTTACAACATCTTCTGATATGGCATTGCTGCAACTTCCGGGATCAATAATCATGTGCACAATGCTCCATTACACTGAACACGGGTATGAAAAATATTACTTCGTCGCCAATCTTCAGCCTTATCATCCTTTTGTGTTCTAAGGAGAGGGCATAAAACCAAACGAGGTTGTTCATTCTCATCAGCATCTTGCTCGTCTTCATCATCTTCTTCGGCTTCCAAAATAATAATCTCTTTTTCTCATTCTTCAGAGACAGCATCAATATGGAAACGTTTCTTTTTTGGACATTGCTAGCTCATATGACCTGGAAGTCCGCATTGAAAACAGCCATCCTTGCTAGTTTGCTTGCGATCATTAGGACTTGGAGCCTTGCCTTTAGGATCAGCTAACCTTAGGCTACCTTGTATGTTGGGTGGTTTGTTAAAATCAACACCAAATTTCACATCTGAGCGACCATTAGATGTAGGAACTCGCAAAGAAGATGTAGTAGAATATTCAACTTTGATTTGGCGAGCAATACATATAGTATCACTCAACGTAAGAAGCACAACAGTTGCTAACTTAGATGAAATTTGTGGTTTTAATCCCCTTTTATACGAAGCAATCATGATATCTTCGTCCCATTCAAAGTAACTACGAGTAGACAGACAATAGAACTCACTAGTGTATTCATAAACTGTCATGTTTCCTTGCCTTAACTGCATAAATTGGAGATGAACTCTTCGCTTGTAATTAGAAGGAAGGAAGTGGCGCGTCATAGCTTGCTTCATCTCCTCCCAAGTACCAACATCACCCAATCCCATCTTCCTACAATTTGCTTGTTCTTTAATCCATCACACACATGCAGTCCCTTTCAACTTAGCTTCAGCAAACTAGAGCTGCCATATCTCACACATTCTATACCATCGAAAATAGGACTCTAAACTATGCACCCAATGAAGAAAAATATCAGCACGACTATCCCCATAAAAATCTGAAACATCCAACTTGACTCCTTTGCTGAAATCTTGTCGAATATCCATATTATTATTATGGTAAAACTGATTTTGAGGTGGGAGTGGAGCTTGAGGCTGGAATTGTGTTTGAGGTGCAAAGTAAGATGTATTAGCTTATCTAGAAGGGAAAATTCCTTGCAATGAACCAACAGCAAATTGAAACTGGTTCGGAATTGCTGTAGAGCTATGACTGTCTTGGATAATAGGTTGATAAATTGGTTGAGGATTGTGCTGAAAAATGGGTTGAGAAACAGGCGGTAAACTTGATTGAGAGATAGGCTGAAGAATTGGTTGGAATATTGGCAAAGCAAGAGGCTGGGAATGAAAATTTGACATTGATGTGGTTGAAGCTAATTGAAGACGGCAGCTTGTATCTTTTTCATCCTTGCTGTGGCTTGCTCCAATTGTCTGCTTTCCCAACAATAAGGCTTCAGTTCGGTCAAGTCTACTAGGTATGCTGACTAAGGGATCAACAGAAGATTGCAAGGCTTCCAATTTTCTATTAATATCTTGCACTTCATCCTTTAAGAAAGCAACATCTTTTTTGGTACTCTCATAGGCTTTTGATAAAGCTTCAAATCTTGAAGATAATTCTGTCTCGCTAACCATAATTATGGAGGATGATGAAAAATATGTTTAATCAAAAGGAGGAAAGTTTGGGCTTTGATACCAAACTGATGTAGAACAAGATTGAAATAATCTTTCCTATGAATGCAAGCAGAAGATCATAAGGGATTTGGCACTGTTCACGGATGAATAGTACGTGGATAGTAGCGCTGCAATAGTGTGAACAATAACGAGGGGGAAGAAGGGAAGAAGAAAGAGGAAGTTTGGGGAATCTCCAAAAAGAAAATTAACTAACTAAAACCAAATAAACTGAAACTTCATTAATCAATCTCTCACCACCTAGAATAGCCTAATAACAAGAGTATTTATAAACTTATGACTTACCTAAAATAAAAAAAATTCTATTACAAATAGAATTCCTATTTCCTATTCTATATAAGAAAACAAAACACTTACAGAATATTCTTATAACAACTATGACTCTAATTAGTTATCTAACATAATTAAATAACTAAATAAAATAAAAAACACAGCTACTGGAAAAAATTCCTGCAAGTGTATAAAAGACTAAAATACCCTTAAGACACTAATTTCAAGATAATGATTCTTAAAACATCTACTAATAATCTAATGACACTAATTTCATCTTAAGACCTTCAGGATCACAATGGACCTCCTTTTAGACCAAAATTCTTTCTTGCTTACAAGCGGTCTTCCAGCTTTAGTTATAGGCTTTTATAGAGGATATTTTTTATTCAACCAGCTTATAGCAGCTGCATCATTTTCTTTCTCTTTCTTATACTTTTTTTAATCATTAACTTTTCTTAACAGTTAAGTAAAGAGTTAATTACACTTCACCCCTATTTACTTGAGGTGTAGTCACACTTTACCCTATGTACTTCATAAATATATACTTTGCCCTCCCCGAAGACTAGTCAACGGTTAAAAATAATAATTCCATGAGAAAAAGAGCAAAATGACATAAATACCCATGCATTATTATTTGAAGTACAAAACTACTTTTTAAAAGTCAATAATAAATGAATTTGGATACACATGGTCCTCAATTAGAGGAATAATTGACACACTTATGTGTGATATGTAAATTATAATAGATGTTCAAAATAGTATAATAAGTATCAAGTAAAAGATCTAGGTCAAAAAACAAATAAAAGACTAACTCTTCTAAAAAAAACCTTTTATCTCATTTTTCTGAAATTTTTTTATTGGACATGTATTTATGAAGTGAGAGGCATGTAAATTATAATAGATGTTCAAAATAGTATAATAAGTATCAAGCAAAAAATCTAGGTCCAAATACAAATAAAAGACTGATCTTCTAAAAAAAAAACCTTTATCTCATTTTTTGAATTTTTTTGTTGGACACGTATTTATGAAGCAAGAGACGAACATAGTTTCCTACACTATCATCGTCTACATCAAAAACAAAATAAGAATAATTTTGAAACAGTTGACATAACTAAAGCAATATCAAAGTACAAAATTTTGGAATATTTTAATTATACAATTTTTGTAAATTTTCACTTACATATTTTTTGTCTGTATAGTAAAATATTCCAGTAAGTCTGTATGGATTTAATGGGATATAAAATATGCATTATAATTATGATATGTGAAATTTGGGATTCCAAATTATAAATAACAACATGTAATTGAGCTTAAATAGATGCACCAATTAATTTTGTGTATGATTTGTAAGGCATTATCAACTCTTATAAAAATAATACTCTCCTACATAAGGCATTTCAATTTCCTTTTTTTTAATTACTAGTGGACTAACATTTGATGCACAATTGAAGAAGTGTATTTGGGCACTAAAATGTTCAAGGTTTTATTGCCACTAAAAAACAAGAAATATTGTTAGATAGAGGGTACATAATGTATATTTATGAAGTACAGGTAATAAAGTGTGACAACCCCCAAAGTGTGACGGAGTAAAGTGCAATTAATCCTTAAATAAATGTTATACGGCTTACCATAATAGATACTCTATATTATCATTAAAAGACTGCCGTTAAATATAAACTGTTGCTCCTTACTTAAGTCAAATTTTTTTTTCCAACACCCTATGGGTCAAATAACTAAAATCAGGCTTTCAAAATATAAAAACTCCCCCTTTTAGTTCTTTTGTGCAAAAAAAGGCTCATTTTTTCAACAACGTGTTGTTATCCAAACAAAGTAGTGATTCGAATTAACTTATGAAATTTATATTTTTACTGAAAAAAACACAATTAAACCAATTCTCAACTACAATTCTGTAAGGTCTTAATTATATTTCTGATTCACTTTTTTTTTTTTTTTGGGGGGACAAGTAACTCTGATTCATTTTCTGATTCACTTTCACGCAGGGAAAATACAAGAAAACAAATTAAAAAATTATGGGGAAATTGGGGGAGGGGGGTTGGGAGAGAGAGAACCTGAAAGAGGTCGGTGAGCCGGCAGGGAACGAAATTAGGCTCGGAAAGGGGCGGTTGTACGTTTAAAGGGTGGTAGGGCCCACCGTTAACTGGATGCTGATATCCTTCTCCGACGTCCGAGAGCAGATCGCCGATGCATAGCAAGGGTCCCCCGACACCTCTCATCGAGATCGTTGCGGTTGCTTCGCTCTGCCCTAAATTAACTTAGCCAGGCGACAATTTCGCCAAACATCTCAGTAATATTTGGGAGAGGATGGTTACGAAGTGGCATGTATTGCTGAGACTAATTAACTAGAACCGTTTTAGAAAAACGCCTAACGATTTGGGGAACGACTAAATTGGTTTTATTATTATTATTTTTTTAAAGAAACCAATCAATTCTCGTTACAAAATACTTAACGCACATAATTTGGAGTGAGACTTTTAAATTTTTGTTAGGCATAGTTCACACATAAAATCTACCATGCCACGCTAGGGAAGCTTTTTTAATAATATAGTGTATGTGAAAACCTGGTTTAATTTCATACATAGAGCAAATATTAATATTCATTTTTATCCTATTATCTAACATAAACAATAAGTGAAGGAAGTAAGCTAAATTAAAAATCAATTAAAACAAACTAAGTAATAGAACTAAGGAACAAAACGATAACAATTAGCACAAGAGTTCAACAATCAATGGAGAAGTGATTTAGACGAAGAATCCCTAATTCTTTCTAATTAAAAACCAGTTCAAAATTAATGAACAATCTCAATTGTTTTGATCTTAAAATCCCTTTTATAGTGTCAGGAGCCTTACGATTGCACCAAAAGCGATTGACATTAGTGAATGCGTAACTTTATTCCCTTAACCGCAATGGCATTGCAAAGTACCGTACCGCACTCGATCAGCATGAGGGGCTTCACCTGTAGATACCAAATTTTAATATATCATTTAGATTTTCTAATTTTTGGGGGCACTTTTTATTTTTCGGAGTTAATATTAATTTTCATGTAAAGTGTACTAAATTAGGCCAGCCAGGAGCAAAATGGTAATTTTAGCTTATAAAAATCTTTTTCACCTATTTTGAATTTCTAAATTCATAATTTACATTTTTAAACATTTTCCTCATTTTGATAATTTTTTTTAAATTGATTAGCATTTATCTAGGATTTTTTTGTTAATATTGCGTTTTTCAACGTGCTTCCTATTATTGCAATTTTGTGTAAAAAACATTCATTCATTTTAAGTTTTTATACAATTTTTTTTTTGTAAAAATTGTGTTAAGAATATTGGCTCAAAAGGCCCAATAATCAAGTTCTATTCATGAGAAATGTCAATAGATTAATTTTTTTTGTTTTATTTTTATTTTTATTTTTATTATTTTTCTAAATGAATTGGGCTTTAAGTTTGAGAGGTTTCTAGAATGTATATTTTGATTGATATATAATGCACAACCCTAGTGTTTAGAGGGACACATTTTTACACTCATTCACGTTCTTTTCACACAACACACACTACCTCATGCACTCACGCAGCACACACACTACCTCATGCACTCAGCAGCACACACACTGCATACAATTTCACACACCAACACAACAATACATCCCTCCACCATTGCAGCCACCATCTACATTTCCACCATCACTGTGTAACCAAACCACCACCATTTGCACTATCACAAACAACTAGCCACATCCACCACCAACCAAATTACCAATCACCATCAACTACCAAATTGTCAGCCCCTCAAATGGCATCAACTAGCCCCAAAATGTCATTAAATTTGCTATTCATAACTCCCACCCATACAATTTCACAAACATAATCAATCACACACACACACACACACACACGTTATCACGCCCCAAATCCACCATGACTTGGAAAATAACACGCCATGAGACTCAAAAAGTGAACTTCCCTAACCTCACAAGGCATTTTTACTTTTATAATACCACAAAATATGGAAACTTGCAAATAAATTGTAAACCTCTAGAAATTATTTGATTACATGTGAAACTTAAATAAAACCCAAAACATACCATTGTACCTTAAATTATGTCAAACCAGCCTATGTAGTGGTTTCGCACCACTTATTACAAACTATGCTAATATTCTAAATTTCTAAACTAAAAATCCCTTACTTGCGCACCTCTTACTCATTCCCATCTCCATCACCTTCCACATATACTAGTTTATACTCATCGAGAGCATCTGTAAAAAAAGTTAAAACGATGGGTTAAGCATGGATATGCTCAGCAAGTAACATCACATGTCCTTGTCGAATCACATATGTTACATATATACATAGATTTTCACTAAGCTCATATTTATGAAAATTGATAGGTATAAAATTAAAGTAATATTTAGGCATTAGTTTAAGTCATTAGGCGTAGCTTTTTAGTAGAATATGTTAATTTGTGATTTATTTTTTCTTTGTTTTAGTTTGAGTTGATGTTGATAGTATTTTCTTTGTTTTGGTATATATTGAGGTTTTCTTACATCTGGACCACCAAAGGAGTTCAAGTGTCAAGGATAAAGGGCTGCATGGCAAGAACTTGGATGATGGTGAAGAGTGGATTAATAAGGAAAGATGAAACTTTGAAGAAATTCACAAAAGATAGAGAAAAAGCTTTACCCGTGACAGTATTCAGCAACGGATACGGGTGGCGGGTATTTTCTCGACCGCGAGGGTTTCTCATCACTGGAAGGAGTGTCCGCGACAATATCACAATCACAGATATGCATCGCAGGAAGGCAAAACCTTCAGGTTTACTACAGATGAGAGCGAGGAAAAGAAGGGAAATTCTAATTTTGGAGACTTATACTGCAACTCAATCTCTTTCCTTCTTCTAAAGAGAAGTCCTAGGGCAAGAAAACTCTGTAATTTTTGTATAGTCGTAACTTTAGTGATAGTTTTCTCTCCAGTTTTTAGTTTTCTCCATAGCCATAGATAGAAAGTAGCAAGAGTAGAGAAGACTTGTGGGTGAACAACCCAAAGAGAATCATGCGGCAACTGTTGATTTCCCTTAATAAATCAATAAGTTTCTCCTTCCAATTTTTTTTCTTGCTAATTAATTATGTCAAATGCATTGAAAGATTACATCTTTATTGATATAGTTACGTGCACTTGAGTTATTGTTGTCTAGGGTTTGTGATAGTCGTCTATCTACACATGTTTTAGAGTGTCTAAGTAGTGGTTTTGGCTTGGTATTTTAGGATTTTAATTAGTTATTTGGGTCAATTCAATCATTTTATAGATACATTTTATTTTGTCACTTGAAGTTTACATTTGAGCCTAATTGAGTCATATACTTGCACTTACTCTATAAGTTTTTGCAGGTAAAAAGATCAAGCATTGGATTGCTAACAAGAGCGAAGCAATGGCCAAGAAGAATTAAGAGTTGAAAGGGTGATTTTGATGCAAAAAGGCCAAATTGTGGATCACTTTGAAGTAGACGCGCGTCTCGTCTCATGCGGTTTATGGGCATCCACGTGACCAACCGCACGCGTGTGTTGCCGCGGTGTCCATCCATAAGTCAAACGTGGACAAAACCTCGCAAGTTCTCGCACTGTAATGCAAAGAAGGCAAACTACGTGCGGTTTTCCAGGGCTGGTCCGCAATTTCTCCAATTTTTGAGAAACCGCGGGAGATCAACGAAAGAAGACACGTGCGATTGCTTGATAGATTCTGCAGCAAATTTAGCAGTTGGGACTGGCCTTGGGATGAGATATTCACTCTTTTCTTCTTCTCCTAGGGTTTCTTAGCAAAGAATAGAAAGAAATTAGAGATTCTTGAGGGAGATAGAGAAGGGGATTGAAGAGGAGACTTCAAGTGGCAAAAGGAGCTTGAATCATCACCATCTAGAGGAAAATTGCAGAAAATTGGCAAAGAGAAGACCTAAAGCTTCATTGAGAATGAGTTTTTATGTTTCCTTTTTGTTGATTAATGTATTTTCTTTAGCTTTTTATGGAGTAAATCTTTGTAAGTCTAGATTGGTTGAACCAAAATATGGAATTGATGGGTTGATTTTGGGTTATGCTAATTGCTATTCTTGATTTTGAATTAATTTGTGATTCTACTTGTTAATTGGATTGGGACTTTTGCATGCATCATGGATTCAATTGTTGATGTTGTATGGATAAATCGAGAGATTGCACATATGAATGAGTCATCTCACAAATTAAGACAATTTGAATGAACCACTAGAGATAGGGTTCCTATGATTTGTCCCTTTTTATTGAGTTTTGCAAAGACTTGACAAATTAGAACCCACTAATCTTAAATCATCTAATTGGGGTGTTAATGGTGAAGAGATTCCAATTGGCCAACCAACAGAATAGGGATTGTTTCTTTTGAGAAAGGTTACGGTCTAAATTTGGAGTTTTGGATTCAAATCGAGTAATTGGGGATGGCATTAACCCGTAATTGATTCATTGAGGAAGCACTTGGGGGAATACTATATCTAGACTTAAATTGCCATTAAGGTTGTTAACTCTCATTTTCCACTTTTGGTTTCTCTCAAGTTTAGTGGACTAGCTAGTATTTTCACTTAAAACGTTTAGAACTCCGTTTGTGCTCATTAGACTAGATAATAGAAATCAAGTGAATACTAGTACTTGCTAATTCCTATGGGACGATATTCAGTGCTCCCTTACACTCTACTATGGAACAATAGGTGCACTTGCCTAAAATTTCTTTGGTATAATTTAAAGGATACACATCAGTTTGAATGATCTTTATGATTGATGGGTGTGTTTGATTAACACCTGTAATTATTTTGTTTATTCACTATCTTGAATAAACCTGGGGTAGTAATTGGATGTCCAACGATTATGACTGTTTAAATTACTTCTATGCAATGAAAGTTGATAATAGTAGTGGAAAAGGGACAAGTAAAGCCTTGGTAATATTTCACACGAGAGTAGTGGTACTTCTAGGTCGGTCAAAAGCAATCCATAAGGTTAAATGAATCAATATTAATCACTTTACCACGAGAGTAAGAAATGATTAATAGTCTGATAATTGCTAATTTGTCATGAGAGTAAAAATTATATAAAATGGGATTGGACTCTAAATAAGGTAATGAGAGGGTATAAAAGAGGTTAATTGTTTATAGCCTAGATCATAAAGTGGTACTAAATCCTAGGCATTCATTCCCATAACTTTCTTGAAATTGTTAATTTATTTTAGGTGAGTTTTTAGTAGAGATTTAGGTTAAATCACTCACATTTGTTGCGTAGATAATAGGGCAATTCATAAAAACCTAGTACTTCTTAACCATTACTTGTGGGATCGGTCTGAATCCCCTACCCTACTGAATGATCTATACTCTTACAAATATAGGAAATTGGGCAATTTAATTTGATAGGTTTGTAGCTTTTAAAGCTGTTCTTATAGCCTCATTTAGAGCCTATCAAATTTTTGGCACCGTTGGCAGGGAAAAGATAAGAATACTAAGGCTAAAGCGAGTTTTATTACTCTAAACTTGTTTTGTTTTTTGTTTTTATTTTTAATTTTTCTTGTTTTAGCAGGTAGAAGCTGAATGAACGATCTCAATTGTGCAACCTTGGTTTGAAAAAATGGCGGATTATTTTGATGATTAGGCCAATGAACGAGGTATCATGAGAAGATCTACAGGTATATCTATGAGTAACATTCTTAATATGTTGAAAGTACAGATGGATGAATTGGTGAACCTGGTCAATGTGTGATTTGGTAATGGTTCTTATTATTCTCGAGTAAACATTGATTATTGTACTTACTATTGTTCTAATTGTAGACAAGTACAATATAATGACAATTACTACTATCCCCCTCAATATGACCTCAATTCCAATATCTATGATTCGGGGTGGAGGAATCATCCAAGTTATGGATGGGAAGAAAACTGGAACCATCAATAACCTGTTTGGGAAGAACCTAGTTTTCAATTTTATCCATCTCTTGTAGATTCGAAACCTAAGTGGGAATTGGCACTTGAGAAATTGGCTCAATCAACATTAGAGAGATACTAGCTAGGATGGAGAAAAATTTTAAGGATCAACTTAACCAAATTGCTGAAGCTTTGCACATTAGATACCAATATGACCTACTAAGTGATATCGAGTTAAATCCTAGTGAGCAAGTGAAAGCAATTACCTTTTGTACTGGTGACCAAGTAAGTAAATCTCCATCTGTAAAATATGACCCTGATTATAAGTTGGCCATTGAGGGATTATCCAAACTGATAGATGAAAAATATGACCAACTGACTATAGTGTACATGAATCTTAAGGTTCAAAAAGAACATGAGTATGCTAAGGAAGAAAAAGAGAATTGTGTGTGAGGATGAGAGTTTTAGAAGAACAATTGAAAGAATAGAAGTCTCACTTCCAATTACTTCTCCCATATCACAATCGGTATCTTGTGTTAACATTTGTGATTCGCTACATATTACTCTTCCGTTTAGTCATACTATTTTCTTCTTATGCAAAATTTCTTGATGATGCCATGATACATGAGAGGAAGCTGGAGGATCATGACATTAAAGACTTAATAGAGGAAGGCAGTGTTTTCATTGATGTGGACATACCGCCAAGGTTTAAGCATTCTAGGTTGCAAGGTGCTTAACAGGAGAAATGTCTAATGGTTGAGATCACAAAGCCCAAGAAGTAGGAATAAGCTACTGAAGTTTTCCATCAAGGAGTTACCTGACGAGCTAATGGGAAAGTCTAGCTAAAGACTATAAACAAAGTGCTTGTTGGGAGGCAACCGAATCGTTATTTTAATATTACTGTATTTTTAGGATTTAAAAGTAGTAGTAGGAGTTATTTAGTTTTTATTTTCTACTGTTTAGTTTGGTTACTAATAGTTTTGTGGAGTTTATATTTGTTTATCATGTTATTATTCCAGGTTTTAATCAGTCGATATTAGATCAAGGAAGCAGGACAATCATGGATAGACACTTCAATGGCTATGATAAGGGAGTTATGTTTCTTTGTCTTTTGTTATATTATCTTATTTATTTCCTTTCTACACATTGAGGACAATGTTTATCTTAAGTGTGGGGGGAAGTTTAGGATATTGTTCATCATAGTAATTATTGTGTTTGAATTGTTTGGTTTTTGTTTTGAATATTGGTTGCATAGTGAATGTTGTAATTGATTAGCCATCGATTGCAAAATTTTTTATATTGCTTGTCAAAATTTTCAAACAAATTTACCCAACAAATTGAAAGAGTTTAATTGGTTAAATTCCACACCATTAGGAGTCATATTCTCTTACCCTAGTTGAGATAATTTCAAGTGTTTTTGAGAATTTCTTTCTTGAATGACTAGAAAATAACCATTATGTTATAGTGAGTTTTGTTTTTTAGAGAAAGTATATTAGATAAAGTAGATGAAATTATGCTTAGATTTTGCATGTTTGACAAAGTTTTTTGTCTTTGCTTGATTTTTGTAAGTTGGGTGATGAATATAGTTGGTGAGTGCTACATGTGATCTATGATTATTAATGCATTAGAAAGGAACTATTATGTGCTTATTTGAAAATTTTGAAAAAACGAAAGAGAATAAATGAATTTAGGTTCTACTCCTATAGTTCTTGTACTAAATAACGGGGGTCTTCATATGTCAATAGTCAACTTTCGTGTAAAAAGGTACTTGAATTATAAGTATACATAATAGCTTGGGCAAATGAAGTGTTGAGTAATCGGGGATCTTCAATTTACCAATGTCAATCTTCATGCAAAAAGGTAACTTCATGTCCCAACTAAAGGCTAAGCTTATAACAAAATGTCCCTAATTTATTAAAAGTTCAAATAATCATAGGCATGTGAAGTACTTATCAGCTATATGAGTGTCACGCCCTATTTTTCAAAAACGAAAAAAGATTAGTGTGGAAAAAGAGTGTAGGTTTTGTAAAAATGTGAAAAATGTTTTATTTCGAAAAAAGAAAGGTAGGCTGAAAAAGAGTGTGGTTTGACAAAAATGTAATTTTTGAAAAATACTTTATTTTGGAAAAAGGAAAGGTAAGTGGAAAAAGAGTGTGGTTTGACAAAAATGTGATTTTTGGAAAATGCTTTATTTTGAAAACAAAAAGAAAAGAAAATGGCCTAAAATGGGATTTTGAAAATGCGACGATTTTATGCCTGAAAATAGAGTCTAAAAAGGGTTTTTATAAAAACGGAGTCACCACTTAGTATTGAGTTTTGGTGTACCAAATCACTGAAAAAATAATTTAACAAGAATCAAAACCTTTGTTTAGATAAACATTTTTATAAAAAGATAAAAATAAGTTAAAAGAAGACCCTAGATCTTTGAAAGCCAAGAGGAAACGGGTTTGGAAGTCACAGTTAAAGAAAGGGAAGGCAAAGGCTTGTGCCTAAGGCACCCTTTCAATCTAGATAAAATTAGTTGTGAGGTTTAGTCTAAATTTTCCTAATGTAACTTTAAAACTTATTACATTTGGACGTATCTATATGAATACAAAATCCTAAATCTAGAAAGGGATATCGAAAGGGGCAAAATGTCCCTTCGAGGTTTAATTTGGAATTAACGCATAAATTGTGTAACTCAAAATGAGACCTCAAAAGAGTCATGAGTTATGCAAAAATGAAATGCAAAAAAGTGAAAAAATAAAAATGTAAATATAGATATAAGTGATTAAAGAAAGGGAATGCAACATAACAGGTACGGGGGACTAATAAATTTGTAACTAACTGTTCTTACTCACGAAGGGAGAAACAACATGTTAAGCCACCATTTCCCACGTAAGTAAATACTATTTCTAGTCAAATCACACAAATAACCTAAGATCTATGTGAAACGTAACCTAAATGTCATGCACTAAAGATATTTAAAAAATAAATAATAAGAATAATAATACATAAAAAAACCATGCAAAAATGGAAAAGGCCTTACAAACAAAGAAAAAGTGTGTGAAATGATATAAAATGCAAACAATGAATGATCTAAGACTAAAATGACATAAGGGTCTAGTATTGGACTAGCCCATTTTCTAGGAATTCTCCGCTAGCATTGGACTAGCGAAAAAATGGGAATTAACCACAACTAGCATTGGACTAATGTGGCGACGATACACATATATCATAATAAAGCAAGTAAATAAATAAACAGATAAAAACATAAATTAAAGCAAAAGTCACATAGAAGCAAATAATAGTACATAAGAGCACATAGCACATAAGCATAATATTCTATATGCAAAACCCTAAGGAAAGCGAATAAAAGCACATAAACACATAAGCACATAGCACATAAAAGTCCTAACTATTACACCGAAGGAGCTTAGTTACAATCTAGAAGGGGTAAAGATAAGAAAAATAGCCTATCTAACCTATTTATTACATTTTCAATCTAAAATACAAAATAAATGAAAATATAACCTATCTATTAAATTACGTATCTAAATACAAAATTTGATAAACAAAATATCACCTATCTATTACATTCCATTGAATAATTAAAATTAAATTCGAATAAATAAATAACCACAAAATTAATAAATACTTGAAAATAAAAGAAAATTAAAAAAACACATAAAAAAATTGCATAGGAGCACATAAAAAGAATTAAAAGGTAATGATGAGTACCTTCCATGTGAAAAGTCGGTATAAATACTAACAAACACTAAACAAACACATCAAAGGCACCACTATTTTGGATAAACAAATCATAAAGTAAATAATATAATAGTAATTCCTATACATGCAATATAATACAAGAAAATTATAATAGTAATAATAAACAAGAATTAAAATTAAAAGCGCAAACTAAACATTTAAGGAAAAATAAAAGTATTTAATTTAAATAAAGAAAACCCAATAACACATAATTAAACTCTTAACACACAACATAAAAACACCAAAATGATTAAAAGATAAAACAAAACAAAACAAAACAAAGCAAACTAATTTGCACCTTAATTAGATAAAGAAACTTAATTTGGGCATTGATTAAAAAATTTAGAAAAGGCAAAAAAGGGTATAATGAAAAGTATTAAGGGCTCAATTGGATAAAAGGAAAAGTTTTTGGGTAAAAGTGCAAGTATATAAAAAAAATTGGGGACAAACTATAATTTTAGAAAACTATAAAATTATAATTTTAGAAAAGCTTAGGGGCCAAAATGTAATTTTAGAAAAATATAGGGGTCAAAATGTAATTTTAAAAAAATAAGGGTCAAATGTAATTTTAGAAAAATAATCAAAATATAATTTTAAAAATATGGGTGTCGCACTCCATTTTTCAAAAGACGGAAAAAGGATATTATTTTTTAGTGTGGAAAAAGAGTGTAGGTTTTTGTAAAAATAATTTTTTTTGAAAATGCTTTATTTTGGAAAAAGAAATGGTAGGTGGAAAAAGGGTGTGGTTTGACAAAGATGTAATTTTTAAAAAATACTTTATTTAAAAACAAAAACGAAAAGAAAATGGCCTAAAATGGGACTTTAAAAATACAACGGTTTTGGGCCCGAAAATATAGTCTAAAAAAAGGGTTTTTATGAAAATGGGAGTCGCTACTTGGTATTGAGTTTTGGTGTATTAAGTCACGAAAAATATTTTATAAAAGGTAAGAAAATCAAGATTGATTTATTTAGAAAATGATATTTTGAGAAAAATATAAAAAATGAGAAAACCCTTTTAGACAACTCCAGGTCTTTGAAAATAAGAAAAAAAGGTTCGGGAGTCACAGTTAAAGAAAGGGAAGGCAAAGGCTCGCGCCTAAGGTATCCTTTCAACCTAGCCGAAACTAGTTGCAAGGTTTAGTCAAAATTTTCCTAATATAACCCTAAGTTTTATCACATTTGGATGTAATTATATAAATGCAAATCTAGTCTTGAAAATAGATATCGTGAAGGGATAAAATGTTCCATTAAGGTTTGGTCAGAATTATTGCATTAATTGCGAAACCCGAATCTAAATCTCGATGGAGTCATGAGTGTAGATGCAAAATGGAATGCAAAAAAAAAAAGGGAAAATAGTAATATAGATAGTAAGTGAACAAAGAAAGTAGGGATGCAACATAACGGGGATGGGGGACTAATAAACTTGTGACTAACTGTTCCTACTCACGGAGGGGGGAACGGCTTGTTGATCCACCGCTTCCCACGTAAGTAGATGACTATTTCTAGTCAAAATCACACAAATGTCCTAAAATTCTATGTAAAATGTAACCTAAATGTCATGTACTGAATATATGCAAAAATAGATAATAAGAATAATAATACATAAAAACTATGCAAAAATGGAAAAGGCCTAAAAAGGAAAAAAGTGTGTGAAATGATATGAAATGCACACAAGAAGTGATCTAATGCTAAAATGACTTAAGAGTCTAGCGTTGGACTAGCCCTTTCTAGAGATTCTCACTAGCGTTGGACTAGTGAAGAAACCGGAATTAACTACACTAACGTTGGACTAATGTGGCGACGATACACATATGTCATAATAAAGCAAGTAAATGAATAAATAAAAACATAGAGTAAAGCAATAATCACATAGAGGTAGGTAATAGCATATAGAAGCACATAACACATAAGCATGATATTCTAGATACAAAGTCCTAGGGAAAGCAAGTAAAACACATAAGCACATAGCACACGTAGCACACAAAAGCCCTAACTATTACACCAGGGAAAAGCCTAATTACAATCTAAAATGGAAAAAGATAAGAGATGACCTATCTAACCTATCTATTACATTTTCTATCTAAAATACAAAAGCTTTTGTTAAATAGATGAAAATATAAATTACCTATTACATTAACTATCTAAATACTAAAATTTTTGCTAAATAGAATATCACCTATCTATTACATTTCTTTGAATAATTAAAATTAAATTCAAATAAATAACATGACAGAAATAAATAAATGCTCACACATGAATAAAAATAATAAATACAAAGAGATACATACATAAAAAAAAACACATAGGAAACACATAGGAGCACGTAGGAGCATATAAAGAGACATTGAAAGGGTAATAAAGGTACCTCCCATTAGTAAACTCGGTACAAATGCTAACAACATAAACAAACATATTAAGGTACCACTATTTAAATAAATAAACCATTAATTAAGTAATTTAGTACTGATCACTATAACCATGCCACAAAGTTCAAAACAATTCTAGCAACAATAAACAAAAATTTAAAGGCAATAATTAAACATTTAGGAAGAAATTGAAAAATATTTAATTCAAATAAAAAGATAAATAAGACAATAAAATAAAATACAATAATACATAATTAAGCTTTTAGCATACAAATAAGAATCACAAAAATAACGAAAAGAGTAACAAAGAAACTAATTTGAGCATTAATTAGACAAAAAGACCAAATCTTAGGACATTAATTGTAAATTTAATGAAATAAAAAAATGAAAGAAATAATTAAAGTCTTAAGAACTTAATTATTATTTTTTTTACAAAAATAAATTTTTTTCAAAAAGTTTTTTTTGGTTAAAAAATAAAATTTTCAGCAACATTCTATAGCAAAAATGTAATTTACAACAAACTAAAGGGTAAAATTACAATTTCAAACAATTCTTAAGGTAATAATATAATTAACAACAAATTTAAAGGCTAAAATGTAATTTCCAGCAAGCATAATGACAAAAATTAAAATTTCAGCAAGTTTAAAAGCCAAATCTATAAATTCCAGCAAGCCAATGAGAGGAGATATAATTTCCAGCCATATTTAAAGGCCAAAATACAATTTCCAAAAATTAGGGAGGGTCAAAATCAAATTTTCAGCAACGTTTGAGGATCAAAAATGAAATTCCAGCAAACTTAAGAACTAAATTGCAATTTCCAACAATATTCAAGGATAAAAATGAATTTTACAGCAACAATGGGCCCCAATTTGTAAATTCCAACAAGTATTAAACACCAAATTGTAATTTTTAGCAACATTCAAGAGTAAAAATGCAAGTTCTAGCTACTTGGGGGGCAAAAATATAAATTCCAGCAACATTTGAGAGTAATAATGTAATTCCAGCAAAGCATAATGGCAATAAATAAAATTTCAGCAAGGTTGGGGGACAAGAATGCAATTTTCAGCAACATGAGGGACTAAATTTATAATTTCCAGCAACATTTAAGGACCACAAATGTTATTTCAGAAAGATTTAGGGTCAAAACGTAATTTCAAAAAAATTTAGGGGTAAAAAATGCAATTTTAGAAAAAAATAGGGGTCAAAATGTAATTTTCAAAAAAATGTAGGGGTCAAAATGTAATTTTAAAAAAGTAGGGGTCAAAACGTAATTATAAAAAGTCGGGGAACCAAAATGCAATTAATTAGGACCTAATTGAAAGGAAAAAAAATTATGAGGGGTCAATCTACAAAAAAAATAGAAACTTAAATGCAAAAATCATTAATGCTTAGGCCATAATAACATTAATAAAAGTTTAAGAACTATAAAATAAATATACATTATTCATTAAAATAAAATTAGAAAAGAAATCAATCAAAACGACGTAGTTTTGAGTGAAACTACGTCAAAACGACGTAGTTTTACTAAAACTCTCTTTTTGCTTTTTTTTTTTTTGGCTAACCAGCCAGTTATTGGCCGACCATGGAGCCAGTGGTTGGCCGGAAAATTTTCTAGTAGTTCAATCAGACCCAAATTTACACCCCCTACTCCGTTTTTCACGTAGAATCCATTTTCGGCTTTGTTTTTGCCAGAAAGTGGACGGAAATCGGCCAAAACGGTATTGGACAGCCGGGTTTGTTTCTTTCTCCACCATCCCCAAAACTCAACAAAAACACACAAATTTTTATAGGAAAAGACTCCTAACAACTAGTGGAACTTGAATACGTGAAAGAGAACAGCATAAAAACTCAAAAATCATAACTTAGTAATATACCCATTTCATACTCATTGAGGCATTTTTACGAACATGTAGTGAGCATTAATAAACAATACATATTTCAATCAAATTTGCACATACGTGAGCCCGAAATTTTAGCCAATACACGTTTTAATATAGATTTCATAAAAAATAATCCATAATCACATAAGAAAATATAAAATAAATGGTGTGAACAAAGAGAAAGTATACCTCTTCAATGAAAGTAGAATGAAGAAATAAAATTTGTACTTCGGTTGCAAGAATGCCCCCTCCTCTTCCTTCTTCTCGCTTCTTTCATTATATTAAGCTTGTGGTGTGTTAAATGTGAGTATGGTAATGTGTGAGAGTGTTAGTGTGTGTAGTATGTGAGTGTAGTTGAGTGTGCGTGTCTGTGGTGTGTGTTTTTTTGGTGAAATGAAAAATGTTTTGTGTAGGTGTAAATGTGTGCAAAATGATGAGATTTTTTTAGTGCAAATTGTGAGATTGTGTGTGCAGGTGTGTGTTTGTGATGATGGAGAGTAGGTGAAGAAGGAAAAAAAATCAACCCAAAATCCCCTCAAATGTGGTTTTTGCATGGGGAGCTGATGGGTTTGATTTTCTCTGCTGCTGCGTGCAGTAGCTGCAGTAGGAAAACTGCTGCAGCGATTGTAGCAGCTAAGTTTTTTTTTTTTTAGAAAAATCTAAATAAATAGTAAATAGTGTTGAAAATTATGAAATTTTTATGAAAAATCTATAAATTCATAAAATGCATATATAAAAATTTTGATGCGAAAATTCTAATACTAAGAACATATTTGAATATGTGCCATATGTGACAAAAATTATGAAAAAAAACAAAAATACTAAATGACCATTAAAAATCACAAAATTTTTACACAAAATACATTATCACACAAAAATATGTATACTAAAAATTTCACTCAGAAATTTTAACATTAATGCATTCTTGGGAAATGTGCCCTTACTAGGCAGAAGAAGAAAAATTAAATAATACCAAACATCCTTTAAAAATTATGAAATTTTTACATAAAATTTTGAAATTTTTACATAAAATTTATGAATATACAGAATGCATATATAAAATTTTTCACTTGAAAATTCTCATAAAAAGAGTGTATTGGAAAATGTGCCATTAAGTTAAAAAATACTAAAATTTTAAATAAATTATAAATGACTCCCAAAAATCATTAAAATTAGAAATAATGATAAAAACAGTAAAACTATGTATTTAGGAAATAAAATAAAATAAAATAAAATAATATTTATGTGGTGAAATTACCATTTTGCCGTTGATACAACTAATTAGACATAATTTACGCAAAAGTTGCAATTAGCCCCCGAAAAATAAAAAGTATCCCCAAACGAAGAAAAATATATATATATTTTTATAAAGGGTGTGTTAAAATTTGGTGTCTATAATGGGGACAAAATGTATTATTAAAAGTCTAGGGGCCAAAATACAATTAATTGGGACCTAAATGAAAAGAAAATAAAATTGTGGGGGCTAATCTATAAAAAATAGAAATTTAAATGCAAAAATCACAAATGTGTAGGGCAACAAAAATATTAATAAAAGTTCAAGGACTACTAAATAAATACATATTATCAATAAAAATAAACTTAGAAAAACAAAACATCAAAATGACGTAGTTTTAAAAGAAAATACGTCAAAACGACGTAGTTTCACTAAAACTCCCTTTTCTCTCTCTCTCACTTTTTTTTTTTGGGTTGTCTTCAACCTGCTGCGGGCCGGCAGTTGACCGGTGACCGTCGAAAAATTTTTTAGGAGTCCAATCAAGCCAAATTTACACTCCCACTTCGTTTTTTGCGTAGAATCCATTTCTAACGTCACTTTTTGCGAGAAAATGATCAGAAGTAGGTCAAACAATCAAAAGATAGCCAGGTATATTTTTCACAACTCATCTCCAAAATTTCAACAAAATGCCATAAAAATTATATAAAAAAACTCCTAATGACTAGTACAACATGAATATGGCAAAAGAAACAACATGAAAAATGTAAAAAAAGGTGATATATTTAAAGACCCATTTTATTGTTCTTTTAGGCATTTTATCGAGCACATGGTGAGCATACATGAAACTCTCACTTTTGCTTTCCAATTTGCTTATGTTTGAACCAAAAAATTCAGTCGAAACAAACCCATATCCTTTCACAATACTCAACCAATATTATAACCATTACTTGAATTTATGCATACAAACTCATCAAAACAGCAAAATATAAAGGAGAGAACAATTAAAAGACAATGAAAAGTTCACTAACGTTGTTCAAAACAATGCTAATGAGGATGATTTGCTTTTGACCATGGCTTTGAAACTCCTTGGTAGTAGTAATGTCTTGTGTGTGCTTGTGAAGCGATGGTGTAGTGAGGTGAGTGAATTGTGTGCAAGTGTAAGTATGCTCGTGTGAGGAGCTCCAAGGGGGACATTCCAAGGATGTTGGATCGAGTTTGAGGAGCTCCAATGATGTGCTTAAAGGTTTGGATGGTCCTATGACTAGAGCAAGAACTAGAAGAATGAAGGATGCATTGCATGGACTCATATTGGACTCGTATGAAGAGGCTTTGTAATTGGGCTCAAAGGACCAATCTAAACAACTCATTAATGTGATTTGGGCTGAACAAACTTTGGATGAGGGCTTCATGGACCACACGAGTGGGGAGCTTAAAGAATTGAAGTCCAATTGATGGTTTTGTAGGCTTAATGGACCGCCAGCCCATTAGGGTTTATTAGTTACGATTTTTATAGTTTTTAGAGTTGTAATAGACTTAGTTATTTTAGTTAATTCATGCTTTGTTTTGGTAGTTTCATTAGTATAAGTTTTGTCTTAGAAATTAAGTCTATTTTCACAACTCTAGAATCTTCTTTGTAAGCCTATTTATAGGCCATATTATTAGTTACAAATTTAACAAGAATTATTCAGAAAAATTGTGTGTTTTCTCTATTGTGAGAATTTTCTTGGTTCTTTGTCGATTAAGAACTATTCTTGCTCTTATCAAGCTTGCTTGTGGCGACCACCAACTTCGCTTAGAGTTTTTCTTGTATTTTTGATCAAGTCTTAGGTAACTTAGGTGAAACGATTGAACTCACTCAACTTGGTTTAATCTAGCTTGTCTTAGGCGTGTTCATCTTCTTCAAGGGAGATTCAAGGCAAAACAACTCTACGTCAAGGGTTCCTTGGTTCACGAATCAAACGAGATCTTGAGTTCAACGAGTTGCATACCTGAAATCCAAAACTTTCTTGGCAACGCAACCGTGCACACATCATATAGTGTGTATATGGTGTGAGTGAGCTTGTGAGAGTAGTGAGAGGTAGAGGAAGATGAAGTGAGTTGTGTGAAAATGGTGTAGTGCCAGTGAAGTGAGGGTGAGAGTGAAGAAGAAAGTGCAGTGTCTGATGATGATGGGGGATGAAAAAGTCCAAACTAATCCCCTAAAATCTAGTAAAAGTGAGGGCAAGTGGTGAGGGTGATTGATGGGGTTAGGTTGGCTGGGGAGGTTTTGACTTTGTAGCCATAAGGGCTGCATGCAGCCATAAGTTGCAACGCAGCTTTGTTTTTGGTTTTTTTTTTTTGAAAAAATCTAAATAAATATTAAAAAACATCAAAAAAATATGAAAGTTTTATAGAAAATTTATGAATGTATGAGATGCATATAAAAATTTTTATATTAAAAAAAATTCTAACGGCAAGGGCACATTTGAAAATGCGCCACATATGACAAAATTATAAAAAAAAATACTAAAATACTAAATGACCTTTTAAAAATCACAAAATTTTTATAAAAAATACATTATCACACAAAACACATATGCTAAAATTTTCATTCGAAGATTTTAACATTAAAGCATTCTTGAAAAATGTGCCTTTAATAGACAAAAAGAAGAAAAATTAAATAAATACCAAACATTCTATAAAAATCATGAAAATTTTACAAAAAAACTTATGAATATACAAAATGCACATATAAATTTTTTCACCTGAAAATTCTCATAAAAAGAGTGCATTAGAAAATGTGCCATTAAATTAAAAAATACTAAAATTTTAAATGAATACTAAATGACTCTGAAAAATCATTAAAATTAGAAATAATGATAAAAATAGTAAAATTATGTATTTAAAAATAAAATAAAATAAAATAAAATAATATTTACATAGTGAAATTATCATTTTGCCCCTGACACGACTAATTAGACATAATTTACACAAAAATTACAATTAGCCCCCAAAAAATAAAAAGTATTCCCAAATGAAGTAAAATACATGTTTTTATAAAGGGTGTGTCAAAATTTGGTATCTACACTTACCCCTATTTGTCAGAAGCTTGTAGAGGTTACAGACAAAGACGTAAACGAAACTAAATTTTGACTCACTCATACATAAAACAAAAGCATATTGACTCTCATAAAGATGAATGTATGAAATGCAGAAGGAATGATCTGACTCTCTAGGAGTTGCCTACGTATCCCGATGATGGGAATCAGGTCAAACGTAGTTTAGATCACGACTACATACACAAAAGACTCATGTAAATAAAAACACAAGGCCTAACTGAACTCGCATGGAGTTGCCTACGTATCTCGATGAAGGGAATCAGGTCAAATATAGTTCGAATAATGAAAATAAAAAGTTTGGGTTGTCAGACTTGAAAAATAAAATAAAATATAAAACGTCCAGTTTGTGAACCAATGCATGACTCCAGTTTGCTAGAATTGATGAAACGCAATGAAATTCAATATGAAACGTCCAATTTGAAGGACAAATGCAATCTCAGTTTGCTGGGACAAATGTGAGGAAATTAAACGTGACAGATCCAGTTTGCTGGACATGCACCCAATTTGCTGTTATGAATGCAATGCAAAGTCTGGTTTGCCAGACTCGGAAAAGTAAACGTGAAAGGTCTAATTTATTGGATATGCATCCAGTTTGTTAGGGTGAATGCAATGCAGTGTCTGGCAACCAGACTTGAAAAAGTAAACGTGAAAGGTCTAATTTGCTGGGCATCTACCTAGTTTGCTAGGGTGAATGCAAGGAAACATCCAGTTTTCCAGACTTAGAAAAGTGAACATGAAAGGTTCAGTTTGCTGAACATACATCCAATTTGAAGGGGTGAATGCAAGGAAATTAAACGTGAAATGTCTAGTTTGCTGGACATGCACCCAATTTGTTGGGTTGAATGCAATGCGAAGCCTGATTTGCCATACTTGGAAAAGTAAATGTGAAACGTCCAGTTTGCTGGGGTGAATACAATGCAAAGCCTAGTTTGCCAGACTTGGAAAAGTAAACGTGAAATGTCCAGTTTGCTGGACATGCACCCAATTTGCTAAGGTGAAAGCAAGAAACTTAAATGTGAAAGGTCCAATTTGCTGGACATGCACCCAGTTTGCTAGAGTGAAATGCAATACAAAGTTTTGTTTGCCAAACTTGAAAAAGCAAACGTGAATGGTTCAGTTTGCTAGACATGCACCCAGTTTACAAGGGTGAATGTAATGCAAAGCCTAGTTTGCAAGACTTGGAAAAGTAAAAGTAAAAGGTCTAGTTTGCTGGACATATACCTAGTTTGCTAGAGTGAATGCAATGCAAAGTCTAATTTGCCAGACTTGAAAAAGGTAAACATGAAAAGTCCAATTTGTTGGACATGCACCCAGTTTGTTGGGGTAAATGGAATGCAATGCTTGGTTTGCCAGACTTCGTAAAGTAAACATGAATGGTCTAGTTTGCTGGACATGCATCTAATTTGTTAGGGGTGAATGCAATGCAAAACCTGGTTTGCTATATTGGGAAAAGTAAACGTGAAACGTCCAATTTGTTGGACATGCACCCAATTTGCTGGGGTAAATACAATGCAAAGTTTGGTTTGCCAAACTTAGAAAAGTAAACGTGAAACGTCCAGTTTGCTAGACATGCACCCAGTTTACTGGGTCAAATGCAATGTATAGCCTGGTTTGCCAGACTTGGAAAAGTAAATGTGCGACGTCTAGTTTGCTGGAATGTATCTAGTTTGCTAGGGTGAATGCAATACAAAAACTGGTTTGCTAGACTTAGAAAAGAAAACGTAAAATGTCTAATTTGCTGAACAAATACATGAAATATATATTTTTTTAAATGTCGAAAAGCAGCCCACAAATCTATTTGATTTTTTTTTAAATTGCTCTAGTGAACAAAGTTCGAATTTCTTTTCTAAATAAACAAAGTCTAGGAAAAATCAGTTCATTCTTCCTTCATCTTCTTGTTTTGTTTTTTTCAAATTGCCCCAGTGTACAACTTTGAAATCACCTCCTTTTTTTTATTTTTCAAAATTTGCCTAGTGTTAGCATCTTGAATTAATTTGAAATTTCTCCTTTAAAAATTTTGGCCCTATATAAAACATCAAAATTCATTTAAAATAAAAAAAATTTATACAAAAAAAAAATTGTCCTAGTATAAATCAAATAAAATCAATTTGAAATCATCCTTTAAAATTTTTCCCAGTGTAAATTTGAAGTCAGTTCTTCGCAAAACAGGTTCAAACATAAAACATCAAAATCAATGTGAAACCAAAATTTTTCAAAAATTTGCCCCAATATTAATTTGGAATCAATCTTTGAATTAAATTTTGCCCTAGTTAGACCATTGCTAACTGCAAAAGATTTGCTCCAATTTTTTTCTTTGACAAGGGCCTTAAGTGATGGTGGTGTGATTCCAACTGCAAAAAAGAAAAAGCAATGGCAATTGCAAAAGTGATGCCACCACTTGGTGGTCTCTTGATTCCACTGGTACAAATAAACATGAGTATTGCCATCTTGAATGTCTGATATAGTCCCCTGCTTTGCTTTTTGCTTGTCCGGAACTTAATGGACTTCAGTTCACTATTTAGATCAAATCTCCCAGACAGTCTTTCAATCCATATATGCTTCAACTTTCCTATAAACTTAAGATTACCTTTGCTTTTTATTTAAAATTCAACAAATTTAACTATAATTATTTATTTTTGTAGAAGAACATTTCACATGCATTATTTCAAAAGAACTTTTGTACAGCAAACAACACGAAACACGAAAAGACTACATAAGTAAAATACAGTCCAATAAAATATTTTTTTCAAAGCTGATTTTGAAATAATAGTTTGTAATTCTAATTTTGATGATAACAAACCTCATCTTTGATAATCATACTTGTTTAGTGTTATGGAAGGTTTGGAACAGGTATTGAAACATTT
>JAMWEH010001557.1:0-62163 GCA_024721245.1 Mitragyna speciosa | reverse complement strand
TATCTTAAATGGGCCGGGTCTTAATCGAGTTTGAGCCTAATAAGGCACAAGCTCAGCTCATATTTGATTTAGGCTTGATATTTATACTCGAGGTCAACTCGGTCTAATTAAGATTAGGCTCGTGAACTTTTCTTTTCGACTGAGCGTGCCGAGCTTAGGCAGGCCCAACCCCATTGGCAGTCCTAGCAGAGCAATATGGTTTCAAGTGGAGTCAAATGACCCCACTTAAATTTTAAAAATCATATATATTATATAAACAAAGACCCCACTTAAATTTTACAAATCATATATATTACATAGACAAATTCTTGCTTGACCCTTTACAAGAATAGACTTTGAGGTCAAAATTTTAACTAATAAATTTAGAGAACAAAAAATTCAAAATAACAATCTCAAAGTGAATGGTTTGTTCCACACAGAAGCAAAGAACTCAAAAGTCATATGTACCATAAGAGACTAGAAGCATTCCTCTACCTCACTTTTTTTTTTGTCTCATTCTATATTATATTTTCTTGTTCTTTTTTGTAGAAATTTCATTTGCAAATTATCGCTATAAATTTATCATGATTTAAAGTTAAAATTTTCCATATCATTTTTCTTCATTCTTCCTATTAAAATCAAGCATCGCTTAGCAAGTTAGTATTGCACTAATCTTGGCAATAATTCTTATTCTTTTCCTTTTCTTTTTTTGAGTTTTTGGTTTAGTTCATCTCTTCTTTACTTTATTCTATTTGATTGTATTATTTTTTGGCCTTTTTATGTAAATTTTTTTTATATTTGCTTTGTCAATTAGATATCATGAAACTATATGATTAATTATAGATTTATTTCTCAATTTTAAGAATGACTATGTTGAATTCTATTTAGGAATCATTGAGTATACCTAAACTGAATATGAATTAAAGATTGATCAATTTGACTTGATTAGTAACAACAAAATAATTAAGAAGTAGTTTTGCTATCATTATTATATCTCATATTCTCTTTCAAGTAGGATGGTATATTGAAAATTTCTTTGAATTATGGACTTGGATTTTTTGACAATTATTATATGCATTAACAAGTGACCTCGGACTTTAGAAATAAAGCTTAAACTAGTTTTGATCAAACTTTTTTTCTTTTTTTTTTTCCTTTTTTAACTGTCTTATATATTTGTGTTCAACCTTAATATGTTATCAAATGTTGAAATTCATGTTTATAATACTAAATTGAGTTATTTTACGATTTTTGTGTATAACACGTTATGAAAAAATATTTTCAAAGGAAACTCACAGAAGATTCAGTTGCCAGTGGTTTGCAAAATATTTTAAAAAATTAAGAATAGAAGATTAAGTTGCTAGTGGTTTGCAAAATATTTTAGAAAAATTAAGAGCTCCACCTAATTTGACTAATCTTCCCTTAGATCTGAGGTTACGTGTTAAGATCTTTGAGTAAATATAAAATACTAAGTGCATATTTATTGAAAGAGCCTTGTCAACCTTGTCATCATAACCTTCGAATAGTCATCATAACATTCCAACAAAAAATATTAGAAATATACTACATTGGTTTTATCCTATCCAGTTTAATGAATATAGGAATTGGTTAGAATACAAGACGCCATTTTTGCTTATGTTGTTATTTATTTTCACATAATTTTAGGAAAAAAGGAGATCAATGGATGATTTTCTTGTTCATTTTATCTTATAGTTTTTATTTTAAAAAAATTTTATTATATCAAAACTTGACCCCACTTACTCTAGGATCTTGCCTTCGGCACTGGGGAAAACCATTATATTATCAAAAGCATTTGAAGAAAAATTTCCCCAATAAAATTCAATTTTTCATTAAGTAAAATTACTGTCTAAAAAATATGGGAAAAAAGGTTCAAGCTTTATTATGCAATGATTAGTGGATTACAAAATTTGATTCCAAAAGAAAAAACCCAAAAAATTCTTCACAAAGAATAGACAAAACATGTGTGATTAAATGGCTCTTCAAATATGTAAATACAAATCCAAAAGAGCCCACTGGAATTTCATCGAATATGTGCCGTGCAAGAAGTAGATAAGCCCAAATCAACCACGGAAGGCAAATTGAAAATTACTGTGAATTCTCCCTCAAATAGATTGGCAAAGATTGTCCAACAAGGCAGCTGGAAATGTTTTCCTTGCTTATGAAATTGGCAGCTTTGGTGCTAGCTGTGAAGAAAAACTGCAAATCTAAAACTGAAATTTAAGAGCAGACAACGTTAGCCTTGAATTGTGTGATAGTGCGAATCTAAACTCCAGTTACCCTTTGCCTTTGGGCCGCCCTTCGGTTCTGGCTTAGGCCTCACAGTATATCTACATTCTACAACTCCAGCCGAGCCGGTGATAGTGTGAGCTCATTTGGGAAGTTTTCTCTTTTATTGCCCCTAAAATTCTTTAAATCACACTATTAATCGCAATGGCAAATTCAAAATCAGCACTAGCTCAACTTAACCCACATTTAGTAGGGTTGTTTAGGGGGAAAAAAAAGAAAATTCGAAAAAAAAATCGACTCATCTAGAATTATAAAAAAGGTAATCGAGCGATTTATTGGTACCCGATCGTGTGTCAGATCAGTTTCTAAATGTAAAAGGTCAGATAACGGTTTCTCATTTTTATGAATTGGTGAGTACCCACCCAATCCATCTTAAGTGTAATTTTGTCATTTCACTATTAGGGAATTCCGTACCAATAAACACTCATTCTTTTGCCCATTAGCCATTTGCCTTCAATCTTCCTCTTTACTCTCTATATTCTCTTCCCCTCTCTCTATATCCTTTTCTCCTCTCTCTCCCTCTTCAGTGTTTATTACTGCCTACTATCTCACTCTCTTCCACCTTCGTGCGTGCTCTCTCTCTCTCTCCCCATTGTCGATGCTGGTCTCGCCTCTCTTCTCTCTCCATTGTCAATGCCGGCCTCGCCTATTCTCTCTCTCTCTCTCTCTCTTTCTCTCTCTAGGTCCAAGAGTTCAAGATTTGGGTATCAAAATTTGGTAAGTCCTAACTCCTACTCGCTATCACTCTTCTTACCTAGCCCAACTCCCCACTGCCTTGTAAATAAGCTAGTATTGCATAAGGTTGCTAAAATTTACCTGAGTTGGACCATTAGCTTGGATTATATGGATGGTCGAGTCAAGTCACAATATGACTAATATGACTATCTTTCTCTAACACGTGTCTCTGTCTAACACTGCGGATCTATGCTGTCAACATTGACAACCTATTAAATCTATCCCATTACACTTTTTGTCTCTCAATTGATATAAATAATTTCCACCTTTCCCTATAGAAGTACACACTCTCTCTTTCAATCAATAAATATTTATCAAGTATTGACTAGGAGTTTTCAGACCAGTAAGATTCCACCAACTCTTTTTCTTTAAATGTATTTTGTGCCACCTATTTAGATCTATTATATCGAATCTATCGAGCTATGTTTCTTATGTATTTGTTTCGATGCCTATTATCTATTTGCTAAATGCTCACTTTGGGATTAGGACTCTTGCAACTTGTTGTCCGAGATATATAGTTGATAGATCTACATTTATGTATGAATTCTTAATGTGTATGGACTATTAATGTGTCCGTACTCTAAGCTCGTTTCAGCAAATCTTTGATCTGATTAGCATGGTTGACAAATTACTGATCCAACAATTTGGTGCAGGGAAGATTTGTCGCCTTGCACAAATTGAGGTATTCTTGTGACATTTCAATCAATTTGCAGAGTTCAGGGCAGTTATTTTTTTACTTAATGACTGATTATTATTTTGTTTGGTCATCTTAATAATTCTACCTCACTTATAATTTGTACTTCTATTTTCAACATTTGTAGAAATTTCATCTTTCACTGTTGAGCATGTTGGGGTAACGTTGAAGAATGAAGAAGAATGAATTGAACTACATAAACAAAGATTAAAGAGTAAAGTTTGGGTGTTTATTTGACTGTTTATTTAGTTATTGCTTTATTGTTGATTGAACTGGGAATAAAGATTGAAAAATTAACTAAACATTTTGTTGTTTATATTTTTATGTTTTTTGGTTATTTTGAAAATTAAACTTGTTAATATTTAAGGTTTTAGATGTAACTTAATTTCAATATCAGTGATTTAATGATATTTTATTATTTTTTTTGTTTTATCATTAATTTAAAGAAAAGGTTATGATGGACTGAATTGGGTACCTGATCTATCCGAACCGATTTTGCGGGTAACCAAATGATCGAGTACCACTATATATGGACTGGTTCATTGTTAGGCATTTTACCAAACGGATAGAACTAGTTAAGGTAGAAAAATATATTCATGGACTGGGTACTCGATCTATGAACACCCTTAACACTTGGTATGCGGGAATGGGTTGAAATGAAAAAGTTTTTCTTACTTATTAATTCCATTCTCATGTTTGGTTTGAGCATTTTATATTGGTAAGACCTTTCTTACTTGAATGCCCATTCAAACTTTTTTTCTGGTAACTCATTCCTTAAAAAATCTACGGAAAGCTCTTTTCAACTTCAACTTGGAAAGGCCAAAGTGATAGGAGTCAACACATTTTTCTTTCTACTAAATAGTAGGAGTCAACACATATTTTTGTCTACTAATGCTCTTTAACCATGATACATTCGCTAATTCTTTATTTTTGAAACTAAAAAAATGTTGGGTTATTTATAATTTTAATTGATAATTGTTTATGTTTTTAAACTAATAATCAGTATAATATATGCTTAGAATTTTTTTTTCCTTTTTGCCTTACAAAATGTTTAAGATTTTTTTTTAAAATTCCATACAAATGTGTAAAATTAAGCTTCTTATGAATTAAATGTAAATAGAATAAAAAAGAATATAAATTTTTGTTTTTTATTAGTATTTTTTTTGAGTTTTTGTTACTAATTTTTATCACATTCTTAATTGTAATGCTCATAATTAAAAAATTTAAAAATAACTAAAGAATACAACTAATTTAAGTTTAATAATTATATCAAGAATTTAAAAAAATATCAAGAATTTTAAAATCAAAATATTAATAAAAATAATACATACCATAAAACAAACTAAAAAAAATGTGACATATTCTAATAAAAAGAATTCAGAGCAATTAAATCAAATTAATATATAGTTTATTCCATTCTAAGATCTAAATATGATTATACCAAACACTGAAAAAAGAATTCCATTCTGACTTGGGCTATCAAACAGTGGACTGAAAAATTCTTTTCAGTCAACTCTGGGTGGAATGACCATTCTACTCTGAATTATTACAGTATACCAAACGTGAGGTTAAGGTACACAGAAATAGTTTGGAAGAGAATGATTTTTTAATTTATTCATTCCATTTTTATATCTGGTATGAACATTTTAAGTTAGAAAACTCTCTCTCATGAATGTCTATTTCGCCTTTTTCCTCAAAACCTCGTACCTCAATAAAATTTGGGGAAAATCCTTTATAATCTTAGCTTGAAAAGGCCAAAATAATCGAAATTAACTTTATACCCATACACCTTTCTACCCCATTATCTATCATTTTTTTCTATCTAAGATACGTTTACTAATTTTTTTAATATTTAAAATATATAAAACATTAAGGTTATTTGCAACTTATATTAATATTTTTTTCTTTTTGCTATTAAATATTTAAGATATGTTTTGGATGTTTTATTGAATATGAAGATTAATTATTTTAAAATTTGCTTGTATAGTGGTCTTGATGTGTGCAAAATTGTGAATGCCCAGAACTTTTGAAAATTAGGTATGCAACTCGTTGAACTCAAGACCAACAACAATGGTTTGTAAACCAATGTAATCTTGACATGGAGTTGTTTGCCTCGAATTAGGCTCCTCTTCGATGAAAACGACCCCTTAGTGCAAACTAAACCTCAACCCAATTATTTGGAAAGCAACCTAGAAGACAACACTAAGAGACCTTGATCTAAATAGGAAAAGAATAACTCTAAGCTAGTTGAATAGTTACTATTGAATTACACTAATAAGACTAAAAGTTGGTTCTAATATAAAAACCCAAGCCAAAACTCTCTAAAAGTGAAAACTCAAATTTTATTAACCACAAAACACATGAAAATTCACATCACACTTTTGACCTATTTATAAGCTTTCATAAGTCATCAAAAAACATGCTAGAATAATTTAGAAAATTAACTTAACTTGTATCCTAACATAATAGGTAAAAACTGAAGGATTTCAACTTGTAAACTACTTCGAAAACTAAATAAAACAACTTCTAACAAAAAACTAAGAAGAACCAATCCGCCAATGTTTGGATCTTGGGCTAGTCATTCCTTCAAGAGAGGCTTCAAATTGGATTTTTGGATTTGATCTCTCCTTGAAGACAAATTTGATCCATAGCCAAAAGATGAGCTAGCCTACTCAAACCATCTTGGACTTTTTGAATCTTTTGAACTTAAAGTCTTCTTTGAAGATATGCTTGATCGAAAACTAATAAATAATCTTTAAGCCCAAATGTTTGGATTGAACCTCGCCTTCTCCAAGCTCAAGTCTGCCTAAAAACTCGTGATTCCACCTTAGTGAATTCACCAAGTCATGCATGAAGATTGAACATCAAACCTCCACTGTTAAGCAAGGATAACATTGTTGAAGCCTCCTTGATTCGTACCATTCCCTCTATCTTTGAAAGGATTTGTCTTTGAATTGCCTACATCATATATGATTGTGAGTTTAGGTTACTATCAAAATCATGCACAAATCAACACAAACAAGTAATAAAATTTATAACCTAATACTCGTTTCGCAAGTGCACGGGTCAATTGTATTTGTGACGAGTATTAGGGTCGATCCCATGAGGAAACAAGAATTAGCAACTACCAAAGCTATTAATTGGCTTTATTATCTAAACAATCAAACTTTGGGAGGTGGTAAAATGGCAGGAAAATCAAATTCAAGTAAACAAAATATGAAGAAACTAGTTAAACAAAGTTGACTAGGTTTAAGAATCCATCAAATATGAAAGTTTAGCTTATGGCCGTGATGATTTTATTCAACTTTAGGATTCAATTCCAATTATACTCCAAACTAGATCTCCCTATGAATGGAAGACTACTAGCACATGAGCTTTCCTACTCTCGTGGTAAAGTCTAGCATACATTAGTTCATTAAGCTCACGAATTGTGGCATCAAACCTTAATCCACCTATATGAATCACTACTCTTGTGAGATTCAACATAAGTTCCATTTACTGTTTCCATTGTTAAGTGCAAATCTCTTTGTCAAGTAACAACTAAGATGACTTGAAGTTGGTAGCTAATCAACAACAAGTGTTAATACCAAGTAAATGAACAAACAAGAATAAATAGGGCATAAACCAATTCAAACATATTAGAGTTTTATCCTAAACCTAGTTGAATCAACTTAGTTCAACATGATAAAGATAATATTAAGTACATAAATGTAAGTAAACAACATGCAAACATAAAACTAGAAAGAGTAAGGTAAGAAATGCTCAATAGATGGTTGAACATGGCTCTAATTGTGACAGCCCCACCATACCCAGAGGCGCACCAAAGGGCTTAGTGAACTGCCTGCCTAGCTCTCGCCAGGTCTCGATTCACGCACTCACACAAACGTCCGAGCGTACTTAACTTAAAATAAATAAAATAAAATAAAATAAAATGGAATAACATAAAATACACTCATATTATTTACTTAAAGGGTACAAGTCACATCAAAAGTTTACGTGTCATAATTTACATGAATTTCACAAAGATAGCCTAACACAGTTTGGCTATTACAATAACTAAATATTTATAATAATCAAAACTAGTCAGTCCGGCTTTAATTTTTCGAGCAACCTGAGTAAAGGAAAACAAATAAAATGGAATGAGCTATAATAGCCCAGTGAATGTCCAAGTCATGCAATCATATCAAGAACTCATTATTTTTAGTAATTGAAATAATCGAGCAATTAATTAATAAATCAAGATATGAACAATTTAATTTAACATGTAGTCAAAGGAGGATACAAGGCTCAACTACGGGAGCAAGCTCAACCGCAGAAAAGCAAGTACTGATCATGTAGCCACGATATTTGGACCGAGATAATAACTCAGGTCTTTATCAAAGAATATATCAGTTTTATCAAGCACAAACCCTAACCGCCAATCACCTTATAACCTCCGTACAAGCTACCACATCCAGGGGAGAAAATCTCAACCCTGGAGGGCCAACAAGCAATCAAGAAAGTTCAATCCGGAGTTGGCCTCTTTGAGGATTCACAACTCAAAAGGAAAAGAACATCACACCCTAAAACACCCAGCACCTTATATCCTCCCACGTGCAGCCGGGTTGACTATCCGTGAAATAACGATGAAGTTAGTCACGGTAGTCTCACACACAATTAACACATTGGTCAATGAAAGCAAGTAACACATTGCGGAATAGATGTGATAAAGTACACATCTTTCCTCAAGTAGCACATGTACTCACATAGTGATTTCAATCTTAGCATAATATTTATCAAATAAAATATCACATTTCATGCATCACGCACACATAAGGACACTCACCTTGAAAACCTAAGAAAATATCTCGTGAAATGGTCGTGATGTGTTTTCGGACCCTGCAATTTAAAAGAAATAATAACATAAAAACTCAATTAAAATCCTAGTAAATTTAGTAAGAAAAGTCAAGAAAATACCCCACTTACTTTCTAGGGTTTTGGTTTTAGGGTTTCTAGGGTTTAGAGTTTTACTTATTCTAAGAAAGTCTAATCTATCACTAGATCATTTCTAAAAATTCCTACACTTAAATTTCCCTCAATTGAACACATTCTAAGCTTAAAATTTCACTTATCCATTTTTCTTCTTTTAATTCTACCGAAATTTCGGCAGTATTTCCCCTTAAAATCGGACTAGCCAAAATTTTTCCTGCAAGAAAATTCAACAACCCAATCCATTTCAACATGTTCTACAACTTCTATGTTCAATTTAAACTCAAATTCAATCAAGATTCTACTCAAATTAAAAATTCCTACTCCAAGAATAATCACCCAAATCTGCACAGGGTTGATTTTCAGCCAACTTCGTGCCATTGTTGGGGTCACTCCACCAAGAACCAGGGAATTGTGATTACATGGTTTGAAAGTACGTTTATAGGGCTACAACTTTCGTGAAGATCATCACTTAAAATTCCAACTAGAACAGGTTCAAAATCAGCCCTCAATTTGACTCATCATCAAAACTGTTTTACGCAGAATCAAATTTCCAGCCAACTTTGCAAACTTTCTGCGATTAATACACAATGAACCACAGTGCAAGCTTTACACCGTTGGAAAGCCCTATCAATCTAGTTTCTAAAACAACAAGAATCACTCGAATCCAAGTTATCTACATCAAGTTATGAAAGTTTTACTAAAGCTGGTCCAGCATGACTGTTTTAAGTGTTCTTGAGTTCCAACTTAAATCTTCAACTACTACTAACAATTACTTAGCATAAAACTTGAACAAAAACTAAATAAAACTTAAAATTAATAGCAAAAGTTCATAGTACATACCTTAAACAAGCTTAGAACCTTGCTTAGAAAGGAAAGAAACTCACTTCCTATGGTGGATTTAACCAAACTTAAGAGAGAAAAGTCCAAGAAGTTGAGAGCAAAAATGAGAGAAGAAGAAGAAGATGATGGCCGGCCAAGAGAGAAAGAAAGGAGAAAGAAATAGTCTAGGAAAATTGGAAAAGAAATGAAGAAAAGGTGGGAAAAATGGTTGGCCAATTAAAATCTCACAAGAGTAAAGTAGAAGAGGTAGTCTTTAATGCAAGAGAGCTAACTTGGGTTAATTTGATTGGTGGAGCTCATTAACCTCTTAACACTTAACACTAGCAATATTAAGACACAAAATTTTAAAACAAAAAGAGAGTGAAATAGAGGGAGAGACAACCGGCCATAAGGGAAGGAAAAGAAGAGAGAATTTCGGCCAAAAGAAAAAAGAAAAGAAAGAGAAAAATTTCAGCCAAGGGAAAAGAAAATAAAGCAAGAAAATAAGTGAAATTTTTGAGTAAAAATTGAGCAAAAATTCAAGTAGTCAAAAGACTAGAAAATAGTAAAATGAACTAATCAAAATTTAAACACTAATATAAATTAAATGGTCAAGTAAAATTATTCTAACTTTAGTACTTAAGTGTTCTTGCTTAAAATGAAAATCTTAACTAATTAACCTAATTAACTCAAGAAATCTTCCAACTAATAAATCTAGGATTAACACTTAACCCTAAATAAGAAAGAAAAATGTCTCTTATATGTGCATTTTCTAGGGTGTTACACTAATGCTTTTCTCTTCATTTCATCAAACATGTTGAGTACAAGTTTCTTCAAAGTTTTGTTACAAGAATTGATAATTCCTACAAAACTAGAAAGAAAACTAATCTAAGTATTTACAGTGAGTGTTCTTCCTACCAAGCTATAGTTCAAGCTTTATCAACCATAAAAATAAGTGTAACACCCTAGAAATTCATGCAAAACCATTTATTTCGTATTATGTCCATTAGTTAAAAAAAAAAAAAAAGAGGGCCGAAAATTAGTTGAAAATAAATAAGGAAATGATTTCTATTTTTAGGTAGCATGTTGTACTATTTCCTTTAGAAGTTGTACCTTATAAGTCTTGCAAGATTAATAGGAGGATAAATGATAAAAATCCCTTCTAATTAAGCCTAGCCAAATGGAGTCTAAAGTTGCAAGAAAGTCAAGATCTATACTTGGTTTTGTCTTGCTTTGATTGGTCAAAATTTTTCCCATTTCTTTCTCCATTTCTTTTCTTCTTTACTTAGCCATTTTTCTTTCTTTTCTCTTCACTCTTGGCTGGTTCTTCTTCTCTCTTTTTCTTCTCATTTGCTTTCATTTTCTTGGAGCTTTTCTCTTCCATTTGATCACTTTTCATCCATTGAAAGTGAGTTAATCTTCCTCCTAAGCAAAGATCTTACCTTGTTAAAGGTATTTACCATAAACTTTTCTTATTATTTCAAGTATAAGTTGTAGTTTTATAGCTTTTTACCCATGTCTTTAAAGTTAAGCATGATTTATTTGAGTCATGAAAATGAAGTTTTATTCCATGGATATGAGGTTTATGGGCTTGTATGACTTGTAGATAGTGATTGAATCTTGAAATGACATGATTTAAGTATGATTTGGTTGAAGGACCTTGGAGAGGTTCAAGTGTTTTTATGACAAATTTGGGTGAAATTGAATTGATTTTGATATGGAAATGATAGAACTACTTGAGATTGGGTTGTTTGGCTGTTTTCCTTGCAGTTTAAAAATTTTGGGTTAGTCCGATTATAGGGGAAATGTTGCCGAAATTTCGGTAAAACCTAAGAAATAAAAGTGATTAGGCTATGATTTAAAGTTATATAAGCTGTAATTTAGTGATTTGAGCGTGTAGAAATTTTCGTAGATTAGCTATTAGTGAATTGAACCTTTCCGAGCAAAACCCTAAAAGTTAGAAAACCCTAATTTTGAAAACCCTAAACCTTAGGATAAAACCCTAAACTCCAAAACCCTAGAAATTAAACCCTAGAAAGACTTGGGGTATTTCTTGAATTTTCTTATGAAATTGCTTAGATTTTAGTCGGGTTTTTATATGACTATTTTCTCTTGAATTTCAGGATCCGAAAGTGAGACTCGACCATATTACGAAATCTTTTCTTAGGCACTTCAGGTGAGTGTTTTATGTGTGCATGATGCATGAAATGCCATGTTATACTTGACATTATTATTTAATGAAATGTGTTACTTGAGGAAAGATGTATACTTTATCGCATCTATTCCGAAATGTGTTACATGCTTTCACTATTAAATGTGTTATTTGTGTTTAAGACTTCCGTGACTAACTTCACTGTTACTTCACGGTTAGTCAACACGGTCGTAATTGGGAGGTCATAAGGTGCTGGGTGTTTTAGGGCGTGTTGTTCTTTCCCAATTGAGTTGAATTCTTCAAAGAGGCTAACTCCGGATTGAACTTTCTTGCTTGTTGAGCCCTTCCAAGGTTGAGATTACTCCCTGGTTGTGGTAGCCTGTACGGAGGTTACAAGGTGAATGGTGGTTAGGGTACTTGCTTGTTTATACTGGCATGATCCTTGGCAAGGACCTGAGCTATCGTCTCGGTCCCAACGTTTGGGTACATGTTCAGTGCTTGCTACTTTTGCGGTTGAGCTTGCTCCCGTAGTTGAGCCCGTATCTGCCATTGACTACTTGTTAATTAAATTGTTCATATATTGTTTATTTAACTTGTCAAATACTTTCTTGAATAAAATCATATTTTACTGGTATGGTTGCATGACTTGAGCACTTACTGGGCTATTATAGCTCATCCCGTTTATTTGTTTTCTTTAACCAGGTTTTCCAAAATATTAAAGCTGGAAAAGCTGAATTTTGGACGTGTACATGTTTTGTTTTGTGTATTTGATAGCCCACTTGTTTAGGCTATTCTTGTAAATACTAGGTAAATTATAGTGTGTAAAACATATTATTGATATGTGTACTTTCAAATAAATTATACAAATGTGTTTTATTTTGCAATAAGTATATTTGGATGTCTTGAGCGAGCGCGTGATTTGAGTCCTGGCGAGAGCTAGGCAGGCAGTCCACTAAGCCCTTTGGTGCGCCTCTGGGTAAGGTGGGGCTGTCACACTAAGCATGTCCTCTATGAACTACAAAGGCTTGTATTTATAGGAAAAACTCTAGCTCAAGTCTTTGTCCAAATTGGAAACATAATTATGAAATTTGATTCCAAATCTTGAAAAGTCTTCCTTGAGCTTTGCAATGATCTTCTAGGGCAGAGAAAATGCAGTTGGAAGTTGGAATTATCTAAAAAAGAGGTGTGAACAAGTTGCAAATTGCAAGAGCCAAAATTCTGCGAGTGGGACTTGCAGATCAGACCCACGAATCACTATTCTTTGACCCTTTTGCCATTTTCAAAATTTGGTTATTCCTTCCATGCCCTGAGACATTTTTCCACCATAATTTTTTTGGTAGAATTGTTGAAGAAAAATTATTTCGAAAATTTCAAATTTTAATTGATAAAATGATACAACTTGAATCAATTTTGATTTTGATAGTCCATGAGCTTCAATTGATCCAAAATGTATTTAATCATCATTTCCCTACAAAATCAAATAAACTTGGGCATTAATTTGCTCAAAATAATAATTCTACCTCAAAACCCTAATTTTCGGTATAAAAACCTAATTTTAGAATAGTCCTTGTTTTGCAGAAAAATAATAAAATTGAGCCATTTTGATATCAAAAATACTAAAAACATACTAAAAAACACTAAAATCATATATAAAACACTATATTAAAATAGGTAAAATTATTACTTATCAAACTTCCCCACACTTGAATAATTGCTTGTCCTCAAGCAATTGGAAAATCAAGAGATCAAATAATGATTCAAAGCTTGGAATAACAAATGCCTCATTGTTGAATGCAATTCCACAAAATAGATCAAATATGCATTATGCAATTCCCTTTTAAGTTTTCAATACTCATCATATCAAGTAAAAGGGAAGTAATTATATAAAGATTAAAGCTAGTTCAACGAAATTCCTTTGCCTTACAAAATTTCACACACTAAGTATTCAATATGGATAATTATATACAACTCAATTTACACACACTAGGGACATGTTGTAATTGTGAGACCCTTAACAAGTCCCACATTGGTGGGAGGAAAAGAAAATGATTTGTATATAATATCCTACGTTTGGGCTACTAAATAACTTGGCTTAAGCATTTTGAGCCCGTGATTTAAAGCTCAAAAGTTATTAGGCCAGCCCAGACGCGGGATGTTACAGTAATTGTATAATTTGTAAGTGTCTTTTGACGCAAAGGTTGACATTTGTAGATAAAAACCCCCGGTTACTTGACACTTTGATCATTTTAACCTCTTTTCAACCTTTAGTTTGAGAAGTGAAATTGCCTTTTGATGAAAGGATCAACATTTTGTGATGAAGACCCCTTATTACTTAACAATTCACTTTCAATCAAACTTTCTTTGCATACTCTTAATTCAATTGCCATTTGACGCGAAAATCAACATTTTGTGATGAAGATTCCCGGTTACTAAGCAATTTGAATCATTGCAGTAGTAATATATAAACATTTATCATTGAACTTCATAATATTATTGTCTCTTAATTCAAATAAGTATACTTTTTGTCCATATCTACCACTTAATAATGTAAAATTAAGTAAAGAAAAGAAATTTAAAATCAAACATGCCAAATCAAGACATAATTACAACCATTTTACAAGATATACTTTCTTAAAAACAAAACTCCTAATCATATAATAATTATTTCTTTATATATTTGTAAAATGCATTCAATCATAGTTGCAAAAATTATCTCAAAAGTAAGAGAATTTAACAAGTTAATGGTGCAAAGTATGATAATGAGGCAATTTTTGAAAAATTTAGGCCATATTTTACCAAAACAATATCTTGACATAATTACTCCAAACCAAACCAAACCAAACATGTTCTTATACCTTCCCCCCACACTTAAAATGAAATATTGTCCTCAATGTGAATAAGGAAGAATAAGAAAGAAAATGGAACAAGAAGACTCCCCTTATTTTGTTGATATGTCCAATGGTTGATATTGTTGTTGTCCCTTGAAGTCTTTGGCCTTTGTTGAGTTCCTATTGCAATGCTTCATCATGTTTTCACTTTGGTCCTTTGTTGCTCACCAACCTTGTTCAAAAGCTTAGAAACCTCAAAAGCTATGTTAAAGCATGTTTTAATCACAAATAAGCTCAAATAGTAACATAGCATGCTTTGAAGTAGTTGATTTTCACCACATTTTGTTGTTGCAATGTAGCTCCAAGGGGTGAAATTTTGATGCATGTGTTATGTGAGCAAATGTATTATGGTACGATGAAATGGTATGAAAAAGAAACTTATGCTAAAGTGCCTCAAAATAAAATTTCATGCTTTGATGCAAAAGGTTGGAGTTTGAATTAATGAGATGAAACATGAGATGCAATCTATTGAAATACGTTAAAGTGTTCATTTCATGCCTATAAAGTTGCCCTACAAGCTTGCAAAGAAAGCCATTGAATCCCCAAACAAAATTGATGAAAACCAGCCTAAATGTCCCCAAAATATGGAGGATCCGTGGGTCAAGGTGACCCGCGGATACCTCCCAGAAGTTATGCAAAAGTGCAGAAATTTTGGTGCCAAGGTTGGTTTTTTCTCAACTTTGAGCGATGATTTCGACTTTTTAGAACTTAAGTTTTAGGCAAACAACTTTACAATCATGTAACTATGTTAACAAATTTTGAATTCATGCATTAAACGCATCCTAAACATCAGCACATAAGAAATGAGAATCGATCAAAATTGGCCTCCCAAAAAACCTGCATTTCGAATTTCATGATGAACTTGAAATTCAAGTTTTTCCTTTTCATGTTTTTGATCAATTTAACACTTCAAACATGTTTCTAAGGTGAAAACAAAGTTGTTAATATGATTTTTAAGCATCCAAAACATCAAAATTCCAAATTAGCTCATGAATAGTAACCAATGGAATAGTTCTTTGCACTTTCATGCTTCAAATTGGTTTACTTGTTCATTTAAACTTCAAAACCACTTCAAACACATTTCAAATGTTGAAACTAAGATGTTTAACTCTTGTAAACACAATAAACACAAAAGATATGAGAAGTTGGGTATCCAACATCTAAGTTTAAACATGATACTTCAAAGATTGCATCCAAATACTTCAAACATGAAATCAAACTGAACTAATCAAACCAACTAACTACAAAACATACACAAAACATAAAACAAACCAAAGAAACTAAAAATACCAAAAACATTGGGTTGCCTCCCAACAGGCACTTCATTTAAAGTCTAGAGCTAGACTTTTCTCCAATTTTCTCACGTTATTGGAGTATCCCACAAAGGATATGTTACACCTTTGGTGCTTAATTGATTTAACAAGTATAGATGCATTCTTTGTGCCAAAATGAGTGCTCCCAAGTCCATGATCTATTTTGCAATTTTACCTACCACATGGGAACACTTTAAAAGTATTTCATAGCCAAAGTTGGCTATGCCTTTCTCTTGTGTTAGTATTCTTTCAATATCAATAAAATCAAAGTCACAAGTGAAAGGAGGATCATTATTCACATTAAGCTCCTTCAAATCTACCTTTGCATTTTCAATATCCTTCTCAAGAACAAGGTTATTTTCAACATTTGTATGCTCAAAAGTAGACGAACCAATTAAATTGTCATCAATTTTCACATTTTCAACTACTTTATCACACACACATATATTATCCTCATGTACTTGCTCTTGTTCAAGTACAAAGGTAGAATCATCAAGCATTTCTTCATTCTTTTCACATTCATTTTCATGAAAGTCATGCATGATTTCACAAGTTGGGGATTCTACATGTTGATTATTATGGTCCATTTCCCTACTTTCAATCCTATTTTCCATACAAGCATGTTCATGAATTTCATTAGTATGTTCAAAATCATTTTCATGCATTGAGGTGACTTGTGGATTATCATAAGTTTCTAATGATGGTTGGATTGAGCCACAATTATATTCCTCACGATTACCACCACACATGGAACAAATATAAGCATAACCATAATCATCATAAACACCATATTGTTCGTTATTATTCACATCATTAGCACATACATCTCTTTGAACTTTAACCTTATTTTCATTAAAAGTAAGATTATCAAACAAGTTATCATTGAAGTCCACATTCCTACTTTCAACTATTTGATCTTGAACATGGAGTTGTTTATTTTCAAAACATGGTGACTTTGGGTTCATTTTATTGTCTTTTTGCATTTGTTCCTCATTCCTAGAGTTCAAGGCTTCTTTAATTATAGCACAATGGCCTTCAAATCATTCACATATTGCATTAAATTTATCCATTTGGGCATCAATTCTTGCACAAACCAATCTTTCTTTTTCAAGAAATTCATTTGAAACATAAGTAGAATTGGCTAGCATTTCATTTTCCATTTCCTAAGATGAATTTTGCTCCATGTAATTAGATTGATTGGAATAATCCACTTGGTCCATCCACCCCAAATTATTATTTTGAGCATAATATCCATATTGAGGTGAATAATTACAATTATTTCCATGTTGTCAAGTGTTGATTAACCAGGAAGTTTTTACTTTGAATGTGGAAATGCAAGTGTAGAATTTGTCTCGCTTTCCCTCTGATCATGCCCCTATGTTGATTTGTGGTAAGTCTTGGCTGGATAATGAACCTAAGATGTTCTATTTTTTGAAATTCTGGAGTAACCATCATGAAATTTTGGAAGTTGTTCAGGTGTCTTGGCACATTGAACTGCTGGGTCCCTCTGGTGGTTTTGGTTGCGAAATTAAGGGAGGTTAAAAAACATCTTAGGTCTTGGTCTAAGGATAAGTTTGGGGACATTTTTGGCATGGTGAAGCAGTTGGAACTAAGGGCTGCGGAGGCTGAACTCAATATGATGAGGATGAGTCTTAATGTAATCTGGAAGCTGTATGAATTGAGTTGAATAAAGATCTTACGATTAAGGAAAGGTTTTGGAGGCAAAAGGCTTGGATAAAATGGTGGAAAGATAGCAAATTCAAAGTTTTCCATGTTATTGGAGCTAGTCGACGGAATAGATCAATCATACATAAAATCAAGAATAAGTATGGTGAATGGGTGTCATCTGAAGTAGATATTGGTCAATGTGCTACTGATTTTTTTGCAGAATTATTCTCACAAGAAAAATGTCAATGGACAAGTAATCTGAGTCAGATTCCAACCATAATATCAGTGCACGATAATCGAGTTTTGGAGGAAGTTCCTTCGGTAGAGGAAATTTGGAGTGTAGTCTATCAAATGGATGGAGATAGCTCCCTCGGGTCGGATGGATTTTCTAACAAATTCTTCACTAATGCATGGACCATAATAGGGATGACTTATGTACAGCTATGCAAAGTTTCTTTTATGGGGAAGGATTACCAAAGGCAGTTACTTCAACTTTGTTAGTGCTTATTCCTAAGATATCTCATCCTCAGAGTTTACTTAGTTCCAGCCTATCAGTTTATGCAACTTTGTGAACAAGATTATTTCAAAGATTTTGGCTAACAGGTTAACAAATTATTTACCTCGGATAATTTCTATATAGCAAAGTGGATTTATCAAAGGTAGAGGTATATCCAAAAATTTTTTGCTAGCCTAGGAACTTGTTGAAGGTATTGGGAAAAAGAATAGAGGGGGAATGTTGTATTGAAGTTAGATATGGCTAAGGCGTATGATCAAGTATCATGGATTTATCTTATTAGAGTCTTGCGTGCTTTTGGGTTTGGTGAAAGGTGAATAGACATGATATGGAGAATTATTTCAAATTGCTGGTTTTCAGTTTTAATTAATGGGATGGGTTGTTTAAATCTTCACAGGGTTTACGTCAAGGAGATCCGATCTCACCTTCACTGTTTGTTATTACAACAGAAGGGCTATCTAGAGCCCTAAATTAGCTTCCTATATTGTCTGGATTTATGCTGTTTAAGGTCCCACATGGATGTCCTATTGTTACTCATTTGTCTTTTGCTGATGACATTATTATTTTTTAGGTGGAGATAAGAGATCTTTGAAGCTAATTATGGAGGTTCTAAATAAGTATGAAGAAAGCTTTGGACAAAAATTGAACACTAGAAAGAGTGGTTTTTTCTATCATCCAAATGCTAAGAGAGGAAGGAGGATTTTGATCAAGCAAGTTGCTAGGTTTTTTGAGAAATCTTTTCTAGTAAAGTGTCTTGGTTGTCCATTGATTGTGGGGAAAAACAAGAAGGTGCATTTTACTAAGATTGTTTCATCGATTATGAATAAATTATTGGCATGGCAGAATAAATTTCTTTTAGCGGGGAGAAGGATGATCCTGATTAAACATGTGCTGTTCGCGATTCCCTTACATGTATTGGCAGTCTCTTGTCCACCGAAAGAGGTTCTTGTCAATTTGGAGAGAATGTTTGGAAGGTTTTTATGGGGTAGTGAGGGTGATTGCTCGAAATGTCACTGGAAGTTGTGTTTGCCAAAGGAGGAAGGTGGTATTGGTTTAAGAGCTTTGGAGCAAGTGTGTGAGGGATTTTACTATTAAGCTTTGGTGGAGGTTCAGACTACAAGAATCATTATGGTTTGTGTTTTTGTTTAAGAAATATTGCAAGTCCATTCATTTATCATAGGTGAAGCAAAGAGGACTAGATTCTAAAACTTGGAAACGGATATTGCATGTTAGGAGTGTGGTTAAAGATAATATGTGTTTGTTGACGGAAGATGGTTTAGAAGTGGAGGTTGGCAATGTTGGGGAATCTACTAATCGGATCAGATGGAAGCCTACAACTTCTGGGGAGTTTTCATTGAGTACGACTTTTAATATCATTTGGGTGAGTAAGCCCACGTCTCTTCTTTTTAAACTGATTTGGGATTCTTCTTTACCATTAAAAATATCTTTTTTTATGCTCTGCCTCTTACTTATGAGAATTCCAACATTTGATGCTTTGCAAAGTTTTGGATTCCATGGACCTTCATGTGTTACTGCTTGGAATCTGACTCTCTTGTTTTGGTTAATATGCTTCATGTTAGAAAATCTTGTCCATGGTACATGATTCATCAGGTGGAAGAAATTAAATAATTTCAGCATTTATTTCTTTCGATTTCTCATTGCTATAGATGGGCAAATCAACCAATTGATATTTTATCTAATGAAGCAATAAGGGTGAAGGAAGACAAAGTGTACACAGGTTTTCTAACTTGCCTAAGGAAGTGTGTGGAGCTGTTTGTCTTGATCGACTGAATTTTCCAGCATTTTGGGTTTCTACTAGCTAAATGGGTTTCTTTTTATTTAAAACTTTGCATAAATTGTAATACTAGTATTTCTATGCCTTTAAGATTTTATGGATTTCATTGTATGGAGGTTTGGTCTAGTCCCCCTCCAATTTTATAACTAATATTTTTATCAATAAATTTGGGCCGGCATCCCACCATCATAAACGGGGTTTGCCAATAAAAAAATGTGCTTCTCTGCATCTTTTGACAAGATTGAGCCCCCATTGCCCCGCTTTGTTGAATGATTTAAGTTTTGTGTAATGTGGTGATATAATAAGATACAAATCTTGGCTGCTTGAGGGTGAATTTTATGCAGATGCCTTGGTAATGTAGCACCCTAAGTTTGATTCATGTCATGACATTTTATTGTTCATCGAATCCATATTGTGCAAAGAATGGACCACAAAATAAAAAAGGAATTCAAATAAAAGTTCAGTACTTGGAGGACAAATTGAGAGTTAATTTACAACGATACAGGTATATAGTATTCATTTTCAGAACTGTTGTTAGGTCCATGCATACAATATTATACATGAATCTAGTTTGGTCCATGTATACATATTAAGCAATTTAAGACAGAATAGTTTATTCTTAATGCTAGTTTTATCCACATTAAGTTAAAAACAAAATAACCATAAACAGAAATTCTCAAATGGCAGCTGCTAGCCATAGAAGCATAGCTTTTATGCTTGGCTGATTTTAATCCTTGCAAGTAGTATAAAATTTGCTAGTTTAGTGATTTTAATCCTACTCTAGTAGTAACCAACGGACCTAGGCGACCAAGTCCAAGTAGATGTTGAACTATTATGCTAGGTTGTAGATTATTTGGATTTTGCTTTGTAATGCATTTTGGAATGAGCAATTTTTAACTCAATTTTGTGAATTTGCTGGTTTTCTGTTGTCACCAACTAGTAAGTGCATGATTTATTTTTTTTTTCCTCAATACCTTTCATGTGCTCGGGAGTAGGAAACCGTGCATATCCTTTTTATTATACCTCTTGTTTGGGATGACATCTTTAAACAGCATAAGTATTTTTTATCAATTGTTTCTCTTATTTGACCATTTTTTCATGAATGACAACGTTTGATATCAAATCTATGGCTGAACTTTGATTTCTCTTATTTTCTTCAATGTGTATTTGCCCTTTGTTTATGCCCTTTGTTTAAAATAGTTTTGTTAAGTTAGTTCAACTTTGGTTTCTATTTCAATTTGTTTGGCTTTTAGATTTTTCTTATTGAAGGGAATTGTTGTTATTTACATTGCTTTATCTTATTTTGCTTAATGTTAAGGTAATAGTTTGCTAACTTTGTTTGTTCCTTAAAGAAGTTTTATGGAAGATTCAGATTCACATTCCACACTAACAAACGAAGAATCGGCATCAAGGTCTTCTCAAAGTCAAAGCCACAGGCAAAAAATTGATATAACATGGAGATATGTTATAGAAGGAAAGAATTTTGAATGCAAAAGAGTATTGATCTGTCAATATTATAAGTCTACTTTTGCAGCCGGGGGTATTAATCGAATAAAACACCATCTTCCAAAAGTCAAGGCTAATGTTGTTAAGTGCAAAGAAGTGCCTCCTGATGTTCGATTGGTGATGGAAAATGCATTGAAAGAAAATGCTAAAAAATCAAAGGAGAAAAAAAGAAAACTTTGAAATTGAGAATCCATTTGGACAAAGTGTAGAGCACTTTGAAAGTGATGACATTGAAGAACTTCCTTGTCCAAAGGGAAGGGAACTCACACTAATGTGGATGAAAAAGAAGGGAAAAAGAAAAGCACAACATGGTATAGAAGCTTATATGATAGGTAAAGCTCTTGATCGTTCTCAACTAAGCATTAAATCATGCACGCAAAGTAAAGAGAGATGGCATAATACGGACATGGACTATAGCTTTATGGTTTTATGATGCATGTATCCCATGAATGCTTGTAATTCTCTTTACTACCAACAAGCTATTGGAAAGGTAGCAAGTACGGGTCATGGTTTTGAAGGACCTAGTTATCATGCTTTAAGGATAAATTTGTTGAAAGATGCAAAGAAACTGGTTCAATTACTTGTAGATAATTTGCGTAGCAAATAGAGTGAAACAGGTTGTACAATTGTGGGTGACAGCTGGAAAGATAATAGGCAGTGAAGTTTGATCAACTTTCTTGTCTATTGTCCTACTGGGATCTCATTTATTAAATCTGTTGTTACTTCAAATTTTGAGTCCGATGCTGAAAATTTGCGTAACTTGTTTGCAAAAATTGTCAAGATAGTTGGGCCTAGTAATATCGTTCATACGGTCACAGATAATGCAAGTAATTACAAAGCTACTGGGGCAATACTTTCTGAAAAATATCCTCCAATTACTTGGTCTCCTTATGCTGCACATTGCTTAAATTTGATTATGAAAGATATTGGAGCAATGACTCATGTGAAATATGTAATTACTTTTCTATCAAGAATCACAGTGTATGTTCATAATCGCAAATGGATTCTTAGTTGGTTGCAAAAAAGGCCTGCTTGGAGAGAAATTCTGTCTTGCTGAAACACACTTTGGGACTAATTTTATTCCTTTGAAGAGTCTTCATGATTTGGAAGAGCATTTGGAAGCTTTAGTGAAAGGAAGCATTGAAAAATGTAAAAGCCAAAGAAGCCAAACAAATTGTTCTTGGTGGCAATTTTGGAATAATTGCTTGATTATTGTGAGAATTATGGGTCCAATCATGTGCTTATTGTGTATTTGTGATTCTGATGAAAACCCTTCATTGGGTTATGTTTATGAAGGTATGTGGAGAGTTGTTAATGGCATTAAAGAACTATTTAAGAACAAGAAAAAGCTTGATAGCCTGTATATTGATATAATTGATAGGAGATGGGATAATATACCTCAAGTCTAGATATCACTAGTGGGCTTTTTGAATTTTAAACTTGTTGCCACTTCCTGGTGGTGGTTCTCGGTAGTGTGGCCGGTAGCATCTGGTCTGTCTATCTCTTCTCTTCATCTTTACAATTTTTCTTCTTCAAATTTCTTAGGCCCTAGGGTTTGGCAGTGGCTGCCCTCTAGGCTATTAGAGGGCATCCAGGGCTAGCATTAATGGCAACCTCTTTGGGGGAAGGCTTAGTGAGAACGTTTGCGGAGGTGGTTGCATCTGAGAAAATGTTGACACCATTTGCCCCTTTGATCATGAAACCAGAACAATATCAAGGAGCTCCGGCTATTTCTTTTTCATAGGAAGAAATTTAGGCATTGTCGAATCCTTTTTGTTTTTCCCTGGTCGGTAAATTTTCCAAAGGGAGGCCATTTATGGAAGTTCGGCGCAAGGAGTTTTTGACTGTTGGCTCCCTGGGATTCTTTGCATTGGGTCTCTTGGATCCATGACATATTTTGATACATTTTGATTTGGAGGATGATTTTCACAGATGCTGGCTACGTGGAGTGTGGTCTTTGAAGGGCTACATCATGCGAGTATTGAAGTGGGATCCTTCTTTTTCAGTCCAACACGAATCGCCGATGGTGACCATATGGATTTGGCTCCCAACATTACCAGTTCACTTCTTTGCAAAGGCCCTTCTTTTTTCAATTGCATGAACAATTGGTGAGCCCTTAAGAATGGATGTTTCAACGGCAGATTTGTCGCCCTAGCGTGGCTTACATTTGTATTGAACTAGACTCATTAGGGGAAAAACCAAAAAAGATTTGGACAAACAATGGTGGGGTGGGTTTTTGGCAACATGTTGAGTATGAAAATATGCCAGATTATTGTGGTTGTCGTTGTAAGATTGGGCATGTAGAGAGTCACTACTGGGCGAATCAAGAGCCAAATAAGAATGATGCAACAGTTGCAACTAATGTTAAACAAGTCTAAAAACCAAAAGAAGGAGGGGAGGAGGCAGACGTTCAGATGGAAGGGAAATATGATAATGTTAAAAAAGAAGTAGCTTATTAAAAAATGTTGGTGTCAAAGAAGACTACTAAAGTGGAAATTTTGAATCAGGTCGTGGAGGAGAATCAATTACAACAAGAAGAAAATATTCTAGGAGAAAAGGGAGAATTGCATCAGGGTGTTTCCCAAGAAGTGACTCAGCCAGGTGATGAAGACAATGTAGTGAAAGAAATTCATGAAGAGACTTCAACAAACTTGTTTTTGCAAATTCAAGAAGTTTTTTTTTCAAGGGAAGGGAGGCGCTGGAGGTTCAGAATACAGTGGCTCTATTTCTGGAATTTGGAAAACATTTCTCAAAATAAAACAAGTAGTAATGATGAAGAGCTTTGGGTATCCTATCCAAAAATTTATTAACTCCGAGGCATGCCAACAGGCTAAAAGCTTCATGGGTAGGAAAAGGATGAAAGCAAGGCCCAAGACTCCGAATTTAGTTCTTGAATGTGGAGGTGAGAAATATAAGGTTGAAAGGAGAAGATTGATTGGTGTAGAATCTTCTAATGCCCAAGTAACAAAGGAGCAGTTCAAACAATGGCAACAACTGTTCAACAGATGCATAGCTGTAGCAGTGGGATAAAGGAACATGCAACACACAGCAAGTTCAGGTGGAGGCTAAGAAGAAAGGATGCAAGGTGAAGGAGGTACAACAAATAGAAAAAGTGGCATTTCTTAGGCGAGGAAGATTAGCCATACTTCTCAAGGAGACTAAGTCAAATCTCTCTCCCAATAAATTAAACTAATTTGTGGTGTAATGGCTATTCCAATTAACATGCTAGCGTGGAAAATAAGTGGGGCTTCCAAAGTTGATTCACTGAATTATTCGAAAGGGGTTTGTGTGAACAATAGAGTTAAAATGTTGGTATTGATTGAACTTTTTACATTGGAAAGATTTTTGGAGGGAACAAGGATAGAAATGGGTTTTGATAAAGCTCAAGTCTTTCTTGGTGGTAAAATGTGGTTTTTCTGGTATCATGATTTACGCTGCTCATTTGAGGAAAAAGATGATCAAATGTTTCATTTTTCTATAAATTTGCCAACTTTCTTTGAGATTTTTTTCTCCGCTATTTATGCTAAGCACACTCGAGTAGCAAGAAGAGATATTTGGGAAGCTATGGCGGAGATTGCGCTTGGCATGTTCTCACCATGGGTGACTAAAGGAGATTTCAATGTCATTGCAAATGTGGATGAAAGGAGAGGTGGAACACAGTCGAGACTGAGGGATGTTGAAGATTTTAATGAGGCAATCTCGAGAGTAGGGCTTCATACAGTACATTTTGATGACTCACCCTTTACATGGACAAACGAATATTTGTGGAAACGGTTAGACAGAATGCTAGCAAATGATCATTGGTTGTCTGCTTATGATTCGATTCATGTGTCCCACTTGGCTAGAGAAAAGTCATATCACAACCCATTGCTACTCAAGTCTAAGAGGAATGGCCGAGTAAGAGGATCATTTTGCTTCTTGAATGTTTGGTGCAAACATTCGGGTTTTATGCAGTAGGTGGTAGAGGCATAGGGGAAACCTGTGAAGGGCACGAGCATGGTTGCATTCAACAATAAACAAAGACAACTTAAAGATGTGCTCAAAAAGTGGAATTCCCAGTCTTTTGGGAATAATCTTCTCGTGTTGGAGAGGCATTGGAGGAGACGCATAGTGTGCAAGTAAGGTTTGATCATGAAGGAATGGAGGAGTTGCAATATCAGTTGGCAGAAGCACGAGCAAGGCATGCTAGATGGATGATGTTTGAACGTGAATTCTAGAGACAGAAGACAACTATTAAGTGGTTGCAAATGGGTGATGCAAATACGACTTTTTATCATGCAGCCGTCCGACAAAGAAGAAGTGAAAACTACATTGCCAGAATAAAAAAGGAGAATGGTGAATGGAAATTAAGAGGGGATGAAATTAAGGAGGATGCTTGATGTGGACATCAAAACCTCTCAAGGAGCTCAATGCAATCAAGTTTGGATCTCATTCGATTCATTGACAAAAGGCCAAATTATGAGGAACAAGACTTTATCTCATGTGATGATTTGTGTTGAATTCAACAATGAAACCATTGTAGATCATGAAAACCAAATGAAAGATCTAATTGATCCATCCAAAAGAGCTCAAGTTATGGAGTTCAAAGAGATGTTTCAAGCCTTAGCCCAAATGATGCAAAGTCAACTTGGTACAATCCAAGACAATGAAGAAATGGAGAAGAAAGGTTTGGATCACGTTGACACACCCCAGTGTTTTGATGATAACTTGAGTTGTAAAACTCGAATTGAGATGATTCTTATGGCATTGGAAAACTATCTCAAAGGACTACAACTTTTGTGTTTTGCACGAGAGCTGAATTGGCTTCTTTCATTGAGTTATTTGGCCAAGAATCATCTGGTGGAACCCAACCGCAGACTCAACCCCACCCATGGCTCACCCCAAGCCTGGAACAAGAATGACTCGCGGCTCAAACTTCTAGAGTTTTAGAAATGACAAAGAAAATAGAAGTCTTGTTCAAGTGGTTCAAACAAGACAAGAATAAACATCAAGAACTTGAGATTTAGACTAAAGAACAACACAAAGATGGTTAAGTCTAGAATAACAAGAGTAGAACTTTGTAGAGCTACCATAATAACACCACAAGAACATTAAAGAATCAAGATTTTTAATGACTTGACACCAAGAACAACACAAGAATACAGTCTTTAGAGTAAGAAAGCAACAAGGACAACAAGGATGACACAAGAACTCAACAGTAACAAGAGTATAAGAAACAACTCAAAAAAACAACTGGAAAAAGAACACAAAGATGGACGCCTAGTAGGTCAATGAACAAGAAGATGAAACAAGATACAAATGACTCAAAACAACAATAAATACCAAGATTAAACCTAGTATACCTCAAATTTTGTTCTGATACCAATTGACGTGAGCCCAACAACCAGGATCTAGCTTGAGGTCTTAGGTTTCAAAGGCACCACAACCATGCTTGATTCTTGGATGACAAGCCTACTTGAAAACTCTTGAGACACACTGAAAAGGACCTTCAAGGTCTTGAAATTCCTTGAGACAAACTACAAATGGAATATCAAGATTAGGGGCTTTGAATTCATCTTGGGACAAACCTCAGAAGGTGGTTCAAACAACAACCTTGAAACACTTGGGACATACCTCAAAGTACTTGAAGGGAAAGAAAGATGGCTTGAAGCCAAAAGAGAGAAAAATCCCAAATTTCATAAAATTTACCAAAGTCTTCTATGAATAATAGTACATAGTTTAGGTATTTATACCCCTTAATACATTGCAAACCCTAATACCTAAGAATGACCAAAAAGTACAAAAATCGAGCTCAAAAATTCAGATTTTAAACTTCTTCACCGCCTTTGACTGAGGATGAGCCACGAGTAGGGTTAACTGAGCTGTAGGCAGTAGAATATGTTCAACTTGTGGCTGCCCTTTTGCCTGTGAGCCGCGGGTGGAAATGACTGAGTCGCGGGTGCATATGAGATCGTGGCTAACATCCATGGGTTGAATCCGTGAGTAAACGTCATGTGGATCAGTCCGTGAAATGCTCCTAGAAGTTTGAGCCGTGGGTCATTCTTGTTCCAGGCTTGGGGTGAGCCGTGGGTGGGGCTGAGTCCGCGACTGGGTTCCACTAGTTGATTCTTGGCCAAATAATTCAATGCAAGAAGCCAATTAAGCTCTTGTGCAACACAAAAGTTGTAGTCTTTTGAGATAGTTTTCCAATGCTATAAGAATCATCTCAATCCAAGTTTTACAACTCAAGTTATCATCAAAACACTGGGGTCTAGCAATGTGATCCAAACCTTTCTATCAACTCAAGATCGATCTTGATTTTCTTGAAGTTAAATCTTGAATATTGTGGAGTTAGTGTTGAAAGGAAAATCAAGATAGGTCAGAAGAGTTGGCCTATAACGTGATTTGATTGTGTTGTTAGTGGTCTGAGTTGATGTTGGTGTTGAAGAAGTTCAAGAGAAATCTAGAGAAATCTTGAATCTTGAACTTGTTAGAGTAAAAATAAATAAATAAATAATATTGTCCAAGGTAAAAATTTTTTTTTTGAAAGGAAGAAGTTGAATTGTGTTTCTTTGAAGTGGAAAATCTTTGCTCAAGAAAATTGAAACAAATTAGATTTTTATTCAAGAAATCAATCACATTGATTCGTTTCATTCCATTTATCTTGGTTCATTTTGGTTCATAGTGAAAATCATCCTTGAATTGTGTTCAAATTCTAAATCTTCCACATTGTCCAAATTTATGTGACAATCCTATTTGAGTCATTTCTAGTATTCTTTGTGCCTAATTCCATTTCCATTGTGACTATTCCAAAATTTCTTGTGTTTGAAGTCCTACATTTTCCACTTGTGCCACAAACTTAATTAGTTCACTTGATAAGTTGAACTGAAAACATCTTAGAGGAAGAACTCAAAACTTCTTCAAGGAGGGGGTTAGAAGGCCATTGAGATTGGTGAGACAAATAGGGTGGAATTGAGTGATGATATACGAGTGCGAGTGGATACATGTGAGGTTGAGTGGTGAGCAAAATTTTCAATTTTTATTGTCAATAACCACTTGTGTAGGAATTTATTCAAAATGGCACAAAGGAGAATCTAGCTCATTCGATTTGTTGAAAGTTGTTGACTCATTAATAGCTAGCATCCAATAAACCAAGGAGTGATTGGATCGAGTGGCAAATACACATAGTAAATCCAGTAATAGGCCTCCTCAACGTGGTGAAAGTCATGGAGTAGGTCCTATTAAGGAAACCAAAGCAAAAATTCCAGCATTTCATGGGGATCTTATCAAGAGAATTATCTAAAATGAGAGACGAAGATAGAGAAAATTTTGACTATTATCCATACAAAGAGGAGTAAAAGGTAGAATTCATAATCAATAAACTTATTGCTTTTGCTTATTCATGGTGGTATTAGGAATGTCTTGAGCGAAAGAAGAATAGAGAACCATCAATTTGCACTTGGAAAGAACTAAAGAAGTTGTTAAGGAGGCGATATTTGTCCAATCATGTGCTCAGCAATCGTGGGAGATTCACCAAAGCTTTCACATCCAATTTCAAAGTGGAAAAAATTTGTTGTTCAAAAAAGGAAAGCTTGTAAAGAAGAAAAATTGCCATCATCAAAAGAGACTAAATGTGACAAATTGCCATCAAAGGAGCAAAATGGAGCTGTTATGATGAAAGAGGACCTCAAAGTTGAGCAAAAGCTCAAGAGGAAGGGTCAAGAGCATTCTCAAGCCCAAACATCAACTTTTCATACAAACCATTCTCCAACGAAGTTGGAAGAAAAGGTATCAAATTCTACAACTTCCAAAGCAAAAGTTGATCAACCAAACGAAGAATCAAATGCCATTGTGGAGATTGTAATGGAACAATCAAAGAGCCACGCAAGAAGAACCAAATGTTAAAAATGTTAAGGTAGAGGCCATGCTGCAAGTGAAAGTCCAAATCAAGGGGCAGTGGTGATTCAATCTAAAGAAGAAGCTGTGAAGGATGAAATTGAGAAGATGAGAATGAAGCTTCAACCATGCAAATCAGTGAAGATACTGATGAAGTGCAATGGATGAATGTGTCTCAAATCAGATACCTTTTTCAAGATAAGGTATGTGGTTTGATTATTGATGGTGGATGTTGTACTAACATTGCTGGTCAATACGTAAGGTAATAGCATAGGTAATGCAGCAGAAAAATAAAAATTTATTACCTTAACCATGGATCTCTTTGACATATCTACATGATTAACAAGGAGGTTTGCATGAAGATTACCTCAAGCATAGAAGATTTCTATGCTACTAGGCAAAGATCCCTTCGAAAAAGATGTTAGATCTACCACGAAAAAGCCCTCCAAGCATAGAGCCTCTAACAATATCCACACGAACAAATTCTTTGGAAACCTCGTAGGCTTGCTTGCTTTGACTTTTGAGTGCTAGCTCCCTTGAATTATTTAAGAACACAAGACGAAGAAAAACCTAACAATTAAGAGAGAGAGAGAGAGATGCCTAGAGAGAGAAAGTGGCGTGCCTCTTTCTTCAATTTTTCTCTCACTAGTTTTCTTTTGTGTTGCAATAATAATTCAAGAGTCAAAGCATGAATATATTTATAGAAAAAGTATTCTAGTCTTTTAGAAATATAGGTTGCCTCTTCTAGATCCTTCATGAAGAAACTTTTGGACAACCATACCTTTATAGTTTGTAGTAAAGGTATGTCGTTTCCCATTAACAATATGTCATCCACATAAAGTATTAAGAAAACGATAGCGCTCCCACTCACCTTCTTGTATACACAAGGCTCTTCTTCATTCTTAAGAAAATCAAACTCTTTGATTGTCTCATCAAAACGAATGTTCCAACTCCTTGAAGCTTGCTTGAGTCCATAAATGGACTTTTGTAGCTTGCATACCTTATGACTATCAATGGAGTCAAAAACCTCAGGTTGTGTCATGTACACATCCTCTTGCAAATTCCCGTTAAGGAATTCAGTCTTGACATCCATTTGCCAAATCTCATAGTTATAATAAGTAGCTATGGCAAGCAAAATCCTAATGGATTTAAGCATAGCTACTGGCGAAAAGGTTTCTTCAAAGTCAATTCTTTGCCTTTGTCTGTAACCTTTTGCCACTAACCTTGCTTTATAGGTAAAATTCATAGCTCTCAGGAGCATAACATGTTCTACTAGATCTATGAAGTTCTTGTATAACTTGAGTTTCCGACTGCGCCTCCATTAATATGTGGCGTAAGCACTTGTTCCAACTGTTGACTACTTTGTGGTTCTTGAATTTCTTCAAGTTCTACTTTACTCCTGCTACATCTTTTGAGAGTAAATTCTTTATCTAGAAAGATAGTATATCTTGAGACAAACACTTTTTGCTCAAGGAGATTGTAGAAATAGTATCCTCGACCCCTTTCTAGAATACCCCACAGACAAACACTTATCAGACTTAGATTCAAGCTTGTTCGATATATTTTCGCTTTACATAAGCGAATGTTCCCTATATCTTTAGATAACTAAGATTTGGTCTTTTACCATACCATATCTCATAAGGTGTGGCATCAACAGATTTTGTAGAAATGTGGTTGAGTGTAAAGGAGGCGGAATCTAAGGACATATCCCCAAAACGAACTGAGAAGTGATGCATGGCCCATCATGGAATGTACCATATCTAATAAAGTACAATTTATTCTATTAGACACACCTATCTAATTGTGGCGTGTATGGAGGATTCCATTGAGGAATAATCCCATTTTCTTCTAGATATTGTTCGAACTCTTGACTTAAGTATTCTCCACCTCGATCAGATCTAAGTGTTTTGATACTCTTGCCAAGTTGTTTCTCAACTTCAACTTTAAAGACTTTGAACTTTTCAAAAGTCTCAGATTTGTGCTTCATTAGAAACACATAACCATATCTAGAATGGTCATCCGTGAAAGTGATGAAGTAGGAGAAACCATCTCTAGCATGGATTGACATTGGGCCACAAATATTAGTATGTATAAGCCCAAGAAGATCACTAGCACGTTCACTCTTTCCAGTAAAAGGTGTCTTGGTCATCTTGCCATGTAAACAAGATTCGCATGTCCCAAATGATTCATAATCAAATGATTCCAAGTATCCATCTTTATGTAATTTAGATATATGTTTCTCATTTATATGACCAAGTCTACAATGCCAAGGGTATGATTGGTTTACAATATCTAATTTTTGTTTCTTGGTGTTTATGTTAAGAATGGACTTATCTTCATTTAGAATATATAAACCATTAATCAATATACCAGTACTATAAGCAATACCATCACTGTGAAAAAGAACAACTTTTATTCCTTTGTATGATGGTCAAACCATCTAAGTCTAACAATGAGATAGAAATGATGTTTTTAGTAAGTACGGGAACAAAATAACAATTTCTTATTTCTAAAATAAGTCCAGTGGGCAAAGAGAGTACATAGGTTTGTACGGCTAATGCAGCAACTCTTGCTCCATTCCCCACGCACAGCTCGACCTTTTCCTTTGCTAGGAATCTACTATCTTTAAGACCCTGCATATTATTACAAATATGAGATCCAAATCCAGGTATCTAATACCCATGAGTCTTGGTTAGTATATAAATTAATCTCAATCATAAACATACCAGAAGTTGAAGCTTCACCAAGCTTCTTTGACTTCAGAGAGTCAAGGTAGGCCTTGCAATTCCTCTTCCAATGCCCATCTTGTCCGCAATGGAAGCATGTGCCCTTGGGTTTGTCCTTCTTAACCCCACCTTTAGGTTTAGTTCTCTTCTTTTTCGACTTCTTAAGCCTAGAATTGGGCTTCTTTTTCTTGGAGCCTGAGACAAGCATAACGGTGCTCTTCTGTCTCTGAAGATGAGGCTTAGTAGTCTTGAGCATGTTCATCAATTCATTCAAAGTGCACTCAACTTTTCGCATGTTGAAGTGCAGAATGAATTGTGAATAGCTATCAGGGAGGGACTGAAGAATTAAGTCAATACTTAACTTATTGTCAGAGACGTATCCTAGATTAGCTAATTTTTCAATTAGCCTAATCATCTTCAGTACATGGGTAGTCACTAAAGATCTCTCTAACATCTTGCATTGATAAAGCTCTCTTGAGGTCTCATACCTCTCAGTCCTAGCTTGTGCGTCGAACATTTCTTTTAAATGCACAATCATGGACGAAGCATCCATCTTAAGATGTTGCTTTTGCAATGCCTGAGGACACAGCAGCTAACATGATACATGCTGCAACATCATTATCGGCTTTGTGCATCTCATATGCATCTATGTCCTCAGGTGATGCAGTAGCAAGAGGAGGAGGGGGCATGGGTTTATCGAGGACATACTCAATTTTTTCATGTTTGAGAACAATTCTCAAATTAATATTCCAGTCCTCAAAGTTGGTTTCATTGAGTTTGTTATCAAGAATCGGTCGCAAATTCACATTAGACATTCTACAAAAAGTTAAAGACAGAAAATAAGTATTTGTTTTATGTTATATATACGCAAATAAAAAATGTGGATTAGTAAATTTATTTGGTTTGCTCTCACTATTTTACTTCAAATCAATAACCCTCAATATTGATTCGGGAATCCGTTGGAAATTCCTAGTGGGTTAGGATCCCATCTAATTATCTTTAAACTTGACTGTGGGCCAATGACCCAAAGATAATTTTGATTAGGTAGGTAATTGTTACCAATCACAACCCTTGTGACTCCTATTTTGACATCAACCCTTGATGTCAAAGTTTGCCTCAAAAATACCATAACCTTGACGGTGGGCCAACAAGTTATGTATTTTTTGTTAAATCATATCTATTATTCAGAGATCAAATCTCATAACAAAAACATATTCCAAGTAAGGCGACCTTGATAGTGGGCCAACAAGTCAACACTTAATAGGAACTCTTCGTTTTTGTTATAATAATGGAAGGCAACTTAAATAGATGATTTAATATTTAAATTTGAGGGATTTTAGTTTAAAACAATGTCTCATCATATTATGCAATTAAAATATATCAACATATAAAATAAAAGCATAATAAACGTGGATGATTATGGACTTTAACTAACAATATTTTCTTCGAGCCTTGAAGAAAATATTTGGTTAAAATTCCTAAGGAACGTGTCAACTCCTTGATGCGTCTCCTAGGTTGCTCCTTGGTGCCATCTCCATCGTCTTGTACATTACATATGTAATTCTAGTCTAAACAATTTAGAAAATAAGCCTATTCCTAACCTATACTTTATATATTACAAGTATTGATCAAGAAACCTCGAGTTACATTCGAGTTACATTCGAGGGGAACACGCAGGCCCTATTTATAAAACCAATACAAGCCAACCATAAAAGAAGTAATAACCATTCAATCACATTGGTCTAGTCCATAATCATCCACCATGCCATCATACTATTTAACAATTAAATAAATTAATTTATTTAATTGTAGTCATAAATCACATGGTCTAAATAAATTAGATTAATGCTCTTGAAATTTATTTGTCTAAAAAATATAGTTATAGAAGATATAAGTTTCCAAGTTATAACTTTCCAAATATTAACAATTAAAATTAGAAAGTGTTTTAATAGAGAAATTACCAAAATTTGCGTTTTTCAAAAATTTAGAAAAAATCCCGCTAAAATTATGCCAACAAACCGTGGGACAAAACAGTGCGCAATTTTATCCGCAGTTTTATAAATTGTGGGACAAACCATGCACGGTTTCATCCGTGATTTGTAGATCGAAAGTTCGGGCTTTTAACCGTGGGTCAAACCGTGCATGGTTTATCGCACAGTTTGTGCCCAGAAAATACGTTTTTTGAAATTCTTTAGTGTTTTTCGAAACTCTTTTGAATCAAAACATGTTAAAACCCTTTTAGCACGCAAAAACAATTTAGAAACCATAAAAACAACCTTAAGAACTTATCTTAATTATTTAAAATACTGTTAACAATCAAGAACTTTTCATTAAAAATCAAGCTCTTGATTTTTCTAAAATAATTTTGAGACAAATTGCATCAAGAACAAATCATCTATATTTATGACAATTAAATAAACACAAATCATATAGATATAATCAAAGGAGGCTCTGATACCACTGTAAGGTAATAGCATAGGTAACACAGCGAAAAAATAAAAATTTATTACCTTAACCATGGATCTCTTTGACATATCTACATGATTAAGGAGGAGGTTTGCATGAGGATTACCTCAAGCACAAAAGATTTCTATGCTACTAGGCAAAGATCCTTCGAAGAAGATGTTAGATCTACCATGAAAAAGCCCTCCAAGCGTAGAGCCTCTAACGATATTCACAGGAACAACTTCTTTGGGAACCTTGTAGGCTTGCTTGCTTTGACTTTTGAGTGCTAGCTCCCTTTAATTATTTAAGAACACAAGAAGAAGAAAAACCTAATAATTAGGAGAGAGAGAGAGAGAGAGAGAGAGAGAGAGAGATGCCTTGAGAGAGAAAGTGGCGTGATTTTCTTTCTTCAATTTTCTCTCACTAGTTTTCCTTTTGTGTTGTAATAATAATTCAAGAGTCAAAGCATGAACCTATTTATAGAGGAAGTATTCCAGTCTTTTAGGAAATAAAGCTAATTGGAAACCAAGAAGGTATAGGTAACTTACTTTAAGCTAAACCTTCTCCTTTAGAAAATCTATTTCATAGGAAACCAATTAGTTACATTATTTCTTTTAGGAAACCAATTTCCTACAAGACTTAGAATATTTATAAATAAGTCCCTTAAGTTAATTTATCTGCATAAATTAATCCCATAAGTATCTCATACTTATCTTAATTACATTTTAACCCAAAGATTTTGTTCGTTATGTGTGTGACCTATTAGGTTCCATTCATATTGGCAATAAGTATAAATTATAACTCATTAATTGAGCTAGATAAATTAAACACTTTAATTTATCATTAATTACTAATTAATCAATTCAAACTTATAGATCATGAGTGGCGCCTAGCAATGCATCATGACCACCCAAGTGAATAGAAAAGTCATATGGTAGACCTTACCCTTCAATGACAATGCTACTGTATAATTAATATCCTTTCACCACACTACATCCCAATTAGTCTAAAAGTATAGTGCATACTATTAAATGACTAATTTATATTTGCTTGTTCTAGAAATATAACTCCCCATGATGTATAATCTTGAAATTATTTCCAAGTTATACTATCACTTCTGTAGAAGATTTATGAGTGAATATTTTCAACAAGTGAGCATAAAGGGATATACTCTCCTATTAAGGAGTGGTGAATCCTATATCGATTACTCACTATCTTTCCATGCTTCAAACTATACCCAATCTCTAACCTATGGGCTACCCTTTTACGGGCACCGAGGAATAGAGTCAAAGTATAGTAATCTACACTCAAGATACTATGGTAATCTCAAGTCAAAGGATCACTTACAACATTGCCATTAAGAGTTCAACCATTGGCACTACAGTTGAAACTCTTGGCGGATCAATCCAATGAACTTGTTCTGAAAAAAGCATCTACATACTAGCTTAAGTGTCATGCACACCATAGTCAATGAGATCAACTACTACTTACCATAAGTAGAGGTAAAGTATGTGCTAGTCTATCCGCATTAATGATGTCCAATCTCATTAATACTATAACTAGGGATATTTAAGAATATGACTTTATGTATTAGAGTCTCATAATATAACCCTTACAATCTCTAATACACAGTCAATATTTTAAAGACTTTATCAATTAAACAAGTAACATGGAAATACAAGTATAGATGATAAAGAAAAATACCACATGGATAAATATTACATAAATAAGTGTAAATACAAAACACCTTAAAACATCTTGGTTTTAAGGCATACACTAACACAATATATGATTGAAAAATTAAACTTGCCTACAATGACACATTCTCAACCATACAAATTACAATGGTTGATTGATGGTGATGAAATGGAGGTAACTAGGCAAGTGGAGATTTTCTATTGGTAGATATAATGATAAAGTGCTTTGTGATGTAGCTCCAATACAAAAATGTCATATCCTTTTGGGAGACCTTGGCCATATGACAAGAAAGCTCAATATAATGGAAGGAAAAACAAGTATGCTTTCATGTGGAATAACCGCAATGTCACATTGATATCTGTGATTCATCATGATGCTTTGTAAGATCAAAGGAAAGTTGTTGAAGCATGTTGATAAGTGCTAAAGTGTACTAGTTTTTAGTAGATTTTTAGATTAGGTTTTTAGGGTTTTTTATGGGTTTTTCCTCTAGTTCTTAGCTATTTCTTCTACTAGTTTTTAGTAGATTTTTAGATTAGGTTTTTAGGGTTTTTTATGGGTTTTTCCTCTAGTTCTTAGCTATTTCTTCTACTAGTTTTTAGTAGATTTTTAGATTAGGTTTTTAGGGTTTTTTATGGGTTTTTCCTCTAGTTCTTAGCTATTTCTTCTCATTTGTGATTTTTATGCCAATTTGTGTAAATGTGTGATCTACATATATTTTTGTGCTATTTTGTAGGTTTTTGATAGCTTCGTCATCGAATTTAATTAATTGAAGTTGCAAAGACAGAGTTTGGATGGTTGATTCGATGATGGAGGACGATTGATGGAGTAAAACATGCCAAAATATGGAGCAAAGTCCAAGGGTTTTGTGCTACAAAGGCATTAGAGCTACTAGACCACAGTTGGAGGCACAATTGAACACAAAAAAAAAGTTTCTGACCTCGGCCACACTCTTATCTGCACCAGGGACTGAGACGCGGCCAAGATCAGAATGTTGAGAGTTTCAGCCGCGGGTTGAGCCGCGCTCTCGGCTCACTTGAGGTTACCCGCAGCTCACCAGCCGTGGGTCCAGACGCGGCCATGGCTGGCCAGCTTCCTCCCGCGGTTCATCCAGCCGTAGGCGCGACTGGGACAAACATAGGGGCGGCTTACTTAAGGGATTTTGCAATTTTTGAGTAGTAGAGTTAGCGTGAACTGGAAGAACAAGGGAGAGAACATGTTAAAAAGGAGAGTTGAACCCTAATAGGTTAGATTAGCTATAAAGACACACACATCTCTCACATCTTCATACATATCTAGAAGGATGTAGGGAGGAGAAGCAAGAGTGGAGGAGCAACTCAAGGGCTTCCATGGTGCAATACAAGAAGTGTTCACCAGATGCAAGGGAGGAATCAAGAGAATTACATGAGAATGAGTTTTTTCATTCTTTTCTTGTATTTTTGGATTTATTCTTGTACATATGATTGAGTTGTGAATAATTTGGATGGGATGAACCCTAATTTTCTATGACTATGATTTGAATCTTTAGTTAATGAATTCTTAATTTTTGTCTTAGATTTATTCTTGAGTTTATTGATTATTGAATTGGGATTTGCAAGCATCCTTAGATTCAATATTGATTTCATACAGGTAGATTGAGAAATCTCTAGAATAAAGTGGCTTCCATGGGTTGCTAGAGATAGGATCACATAAGTCTCCCCGGTTAGATTCAAGCCTAACCAAAACCATAGAATTCATAGAACCTTAATGCTTATCTTTGGAGTTTTGATTGAGAAGAGATTCCAATCAATCAACCAAGGGGATAGGGGGTTAATACTTGAGAAAGATTGAACCTAATTAAGAGATTCTAGGGTCTAAGTGATTGGGTTATTCATTAATCAAGATAGAGTCATAGCATATTTGATTTAGGATATTCTTCATTTAGATTCGCCTCTACTTTTGTCCATTCTCTCTATTGACTTCTAGATTGTGATTTAATTAGGTAATTAGTTTAGTTAATTTGTATTTTCAATTAATTCGCCATTCGTTTTGTGAGGTTAGATAATAGAAAGAAGATTAGTACTAGTACTCACATAGTTCCTGTGGGATCGACACTCGATACTCCTGTACACTATACTACTAGGAACGATAGGTGCATTTGCCTAAAGTATCCATAGTATAGCGAAACGGATACCAAGTTTTTGACACCGTTGTCGGGGAACTAGATATTAGGAACACATAATTTTTATTAATCTAGCCATTTTTATTAGCTTGTGTTATTACTATTATTATTATTATTATTTTTATTTAACTTTATTTTTACCTCTATTTTCATATTATTATTCTGTCATTGTTACACTTTTACTTGTGTAGTTTGTTTGTTTTCATTGTAGAGATTGACGGTGCATAACTAGAAGTAGTTCATTAGAACTACTCCGAGAAGGTCTCGAGATTGAAAGAACTGCTCTTCGTGCACTTAGAGAAAGATTGAAGGAGAGGGCGGAGGAATTAGAAACGGATCTTTCATCTGGACAAGTGGAAGTAATTGAGATGGCAGAAGAGAGGCAATTGACCATGTCAGACTATGCTAGACTGTCACTAACTGGCACTGAGTCTAGCATAGTCCGACCACCTGTTGCAACCAACAATTTTGAAATTAAGCTGAATATTATCCAAATGATGCAGCAACATGTGCAGTTTGATGGGTTAGCTGACGAAGATCCAAATGCCCACATTACTAGCTTCATTGAGATTTGTGATACTTTCAAGATCAATGGGGCAACGGACGATGCCATCCGACTTCGTTTATTTTCCTTTTCATTGAGGGGCAAAGCAAAGCAATGGCTGACTTCACTGCCAAGGGGATCTATCATGACGTGGGACCAGATGGTAGAGAAGTTTTTGTCCAAATATTTCCCGTCCGCCAAGACTGCAAAGATAAGGAACGATATTTCCTCGTACTTTCAGATGGAGTTTGAGACCTTGTACGACACTTGGGAAAGGTTTAAAGATTTATTGAGAAGGTGTCCACATCATGGTCTACCTACTTGGCTACAAGTGCAAACCTTTTACAATGGACTCAACCCAGCAACCAGACAGATGATAGATGCCTGCAGCTGGGGGAACATTAAATAGCAAGACACCTGAAGCTGCCCAAGAATTAATTGAAGAGATGGCCATGAATAATTATCAGTGGCATTCTACTCGTTCAAGGCCAAGTAAAGCAGCTGGAGTGTATGATGTTGATGCAATCACTGCACTAGCAATCCAAGTGGAAGCCTTGAGCAAAAAAATAGATGGACTTCTCTAGTGCACAACAAAAGAATCAAGTTATGCAGTGCGAAATGTGTGGGGGAGGCCATGGAACCAACGAGTGCCAAGTTGGGGCACAAGTATCTTATATGGGAAATGCACCTCGTCCCCAACAGAATCCCTACAAGCAACACATATAATTCAGGGTGGAGGAACCATCCGAATTTTTCATGGAGAAACCAAGGGCAAAATCCTCCACCTGGGTATCAACAGCAACCCCCTCAGCAAGAGAGCAAGTCGAGCTTGGAAGGAAACCATGATGAAATATATAAATAGTTCAGAGGCTCAGCATGCAAAATGTGGAACAGACTCTAAGGAACCAGCAGGCATCTATTCATAATCTGGAGACGCAGATTGGGCAGATCGCAAAGCTCGTCTCGGAAAGACCACAAGGAGGATTACCTGCTAACACCGAGCTGAACCCGAAGAGAGCATGCAAATGCCATCTTACTGAGGAGTGGGAAGGAGCTCCCCTCTGGTTACAAGGAGACAACACTTGAGAAGGTTGTTGAACCAACTTCTACAGGAAAAGGTGTTGCAAGAAATCAAACGGAAAGAGAAGAGGTGTCAAGAGACGAAGAAATCCTCGCAACAAATGAAGAAACAAGTGGACACCTACACGCCAACCGTGCCCTACCCACAAAGGCTAAAAGGGGCCATTTACTGATTCTGAGTTCTCTAAGTTTATCACAATTTTAAAATCATTGCATATTAACATTCCATTTATTGATGCTATCTTGCAGGTACCATCTTACGCAAGATTTTTAAAGGAAATCCTTACACGTAAGAGGACGATTGAAGATGTCAAGAAAGTAGCATTATCTGAGGAGTGCAGTGCCTGCATTCAAAATGATTTGCCACCCAAGTTGAAGGATCCAGGGAGTTTCACTGTTCCTTGCACCATAGGTAATTTCACTTTCCCTAATGCTTTATGTGACCTAGGTGCTAGTGTCTCCTTGATGTCCTTGTCAGTAGCTAAGAAGCTAGGGCTCACCAATTTAAAGAAGTCTACCATGACTCTACAGTTGGCAGATAGGTCGGTTAGACATCCTCAGGGAATTATTGAAAATGTATTGGTCAAAATTGACAAGTTTATTATCCCTGTGGATTTCGTAGTACTTGATATGAGTGAGGACACTAATGTGCCTCTGATTTTAGGTCGACCCTTTTTAGCCACTGCTGGAGCCATAATAGATGTAAAAAGGGGTAAGCTTAGGTTCTAAAGTAGGAGAAGAAGAATTTGAGTTTAATTTGCACTCTAATTTTATAAATTCATCTTCTACTAATGATATTTATGCTGTGGAGGCAACTCATACCAAGAACCAAGAAGAGTGTAGTCCTCTTGGGGTTCCCTCTCATGATGCAGGCTCTGATAAGAACGAATATGCGAATGAAGATTTAAAAGTGGCTGGGAAAGAAGAGATGTCAGAAATGGAGTTCAAAGGAGGGCAGAGAAAAATCTCAAGGCGCCGAAGGAAGAAAAAGAAGTCTTGGCTAAGATCAAGCGAGGTGATTAAAGCGATAAAGCAGGGATTAATGAAGTGGATTCCCAAAACCAAGATGGTTAGAGACTGTAGTCCTAAAGGAGCCCTCAATCCTTTAGGCGACAGTGTTGAGGTTTGATAAATGCATTGAGGACGTCGAGCTAACGACGCTAAAATTAGCGCTTGTTGGGAGGCAACCCAACTTTTATTTTAGTATTTTGCTACTTTTGGTTGCTAAGTTTAGTAGGAGTATTTTAATTAGTTTGTTTCATGTGTGTTGTGCAGTCCTAAAGAAAGCAGATGGAACTCGCAATCACTGCTGTAGAAGTCCATATGAGCAATGAAAGAGTTTCATTTTTCTTTACTTTTCATTATTTTCTTGCATGATTTTCATGTTAAAATTTTCTTTTTGCTATGTTTTGAAATGCATGCAATCGTTTAGGAGTAGTCTTTGGTATGGTAGTTGGAATTCTCTTGAAAAAAAAAAAAGGTTTTTGTGAGGAGCTGCGGACTATGAGCCGTGGTCAATTTAGCCAGCGGCCAGGGCATCAAAGAGTTGCCTCGAGTTGAGCCGCGGTCAACTTAGCCCCGGCTTGGCCATTGACGCGATTAAACTAGTCACGTCAGTGGGCTTCTCCTTCATTTTTTTCACCCAAAATTTTGCTTCTTTCTCCTAAACCCTTGCATCCCCTCACTTTAATCCTTCATTCCACCTCAATTCCACACCAAATACACTTCACCCACCTACTAGCTACCTCATTTAGAGCAAAATATCCCGAATTTGGTGGATTAAAACTTCATCTTTTGGTGGGTTTTGCCCTCCATCCGAATTTTGTGTCCAATTTGGGGGTTTGTGCTTGGCGAATTTTGGGGTTGATTTTTGGACATCATTTGGCTTCTCACTACACTAGTCATTCACTCATTGCATATTTTTGTGGTAAGATTTCCATATTTTATGGTTATTTTACTTAGTTATGTTGGATATTACTTCATGAATTATATGACAATGTAGTGAAATTTTGTTAGAATTATGAGCTTAATTTGTGTTCTTGGAGCTACTTGAGTATGATTGTGCCATGGGTTTAGTGATTTATGGTCTAATTGTACCTATGGAATTTTTAATTGTGCTTAATTTAGTTCTTGGACTTTTGGGATAATTGGTGCAATTCATGGAATGTATGAGTTTAATCTATGTTATTTGACCCTATGACATGATTTGAAGGTTGAATTAGGAGTTTTATGCATACAATTGCTACATTGATTAGTTAAATTCCTAATTTTGATTATTTGAGGATTAAATGTCTAGAGTTTATTATTTGACATTTATTGGGTTGCATAAGTGTACATTGTGATCTTAGAATGTTTATGATGTGTTATAAACTCTACTTTTGCAGAAAATTAGTTAAATTTGGAGGTGATGACTTCTTTGTATAAGGGATGACTTACAATTTCAAATCTAGCTATGAAGAAGTTTTGGGCATAAATGATTATAGAGTTTATTTTCATAGCATTATTATGTCTTTCTAGCCTAATGATGATCTTCATATGTTGAATGTGGGTGTGGTAGTGCATGTGCATTATGTTAAGTGGTATAAGGTGTGAATAATATTTTGCTTTCGCTATGGTATACTAGTGAGCTACTTTAGCATTTATTAGTGCATATTAAGTTGCTAGTTGGTTTGTAGTTGCTACTTTTGAGTGAATTTGGTGATACATGTTCGTGCCTCATTCACTTCGTTAATTGGAAAATTGTACTTTTCATTGCTTGAATAGCAACTTATATGCATATTTAGGTACTTCTTTGATTGGTTCACTATTATTCATTTTGGTATTGAGATTAAGTGTGGGAGTAATTTATAGTTTCATTTGCATGTATGAATTTCTTTTGTGCTTTGATTATCATAAGGAGAAATGCCTTTCTTTGTGCCTTGTTTTAATAATTTATTTTCTTTAAGTGAAGATACAATGGCACAAACTCGAGGTGGGACATCCACAACTACAAAGAAGAGGAGGACCAGGCCATCATCTTCTAGGTCTCAAGCTTCTTTAGATTATGACCATACGCGCTTCACCTCATGAGAAAATCAATTGTGGTATGAGGAGTGAAAAAACAAAGGGCTAATAAAGGAAAGAAACCTGGCACCACAAATTAAGGCCCTACTTCCATGTGTTCGTGTATCTAGCAAGATTGCAGGTGGGCCCAATACTTTCTCTCCCAGATGTCATCTACCCTGAATTGGTTAGGGAGTTCTACGCCAATGTGGTTGATAGGGACCAATTCAGTGGGAATTTTATTGAATCATACGTGTGGGGAAAGCATCTAGCAGTCTCTATGAGGATGATTTCTGATACATTGGGATGCCAGAATGATGGACCAGATGTGGAGTTTAGGAAATATTTCGTATGCCCGGCATCATGGAACTTCAACGATGCTAAAGACAGGTTTGGAGTGGATTGGGAGACATCCCGGGAGATAGGGAAGCGTGTTATATACGCACATACATTTACTCCACTCCAGCACATCCTCCTATTTTTCTTTGGCACGAATGTCATTCCAAGAAAGAGTGGGAAGAATGAGGTTCAGTAGAGCGATATGTATTTTTTAGACACCATATTTCATGGACCTCCGGACCGACATATTTCACTACCTAGCATCATCATCAGTTACATGGGCATAGTGGCGCTCTCCTAGAGAGGAGAGGCATGTTTTGGCTTTCCCCGCCTCCTAACATTGTTATTCCGGACTGCTGGAGTTGAGCTATCTGAATGACAAGTCAATTGGATTATTAGTCAATGATTGGATCACACCTAGGATGCTTCTTTCGATCCAGATGGATGAGACAGTGGTTGATGCGATCAGGGGGCAATCCTAGAGCTAAGAGGATGACTGGAGACTTTATGCTGCTCATAGTGATTATGAGGGAGATGACGGGAGGGTGATGAGGAGCCTTCTGCTAGGCCGTCTATTTCTACTAGACCATCCACCTCTGCTAGGCCATCCGTATCTGACTTACCGCCACCACCTCCTACCTCTAGCGAAGTTCCTCCAGTCTAGATCACCATAGGATCAAGATCTTTCGAAAATTTGTTGTATGGAGACCTAGATTGATGGCCCGGATGGACCAGATAGAGGCATGAGGTAGAGAGCAGTTCGCCCAGATAGAGCACCTGAGTGGGGACGTGAGAGCTCTACGAGAGGAGATTCGATCAGCACGTCCATCTTCGGCTACTAGTGGTGACATAGGAAGGGGGTGGAGAGCCTGCCTTATAGATGGCGGATGTTTCAGCCTTTTTCACTGCTTTATGTCATTTTTCTTTATTTTCCTTTATTTCTTTCTAGGGTCTGTACTTATTATTCTTACTTTTTAGGATTTTTAAGTCACTTTGGCCTATATCTAACGAATTGGATAATGTAGTTATTTTCCTTATGATGTGGCTGCAGTTGAGTTCGATTCTGGATCTCTTACTTGTAACTGGACCATAGACTAGCAACTACTACGGAAGAGGGGAGTATTAGTTCCATCTTTAGTTGTTTATCTTATCATTTCTTTACTTTGTCACACATTGGGGACAATGTGTGGTTTAAGTGTGGGGGGGTGAGAATACTTCGTAGTAATTGTTGCTTGTTGATGATATTTGAGAAAATTTGTTTGACTGTTGTCTTGGCTGGATTTTTTGTGTTAACAGGGAGTTAGGCCTACTTTAGGGGAAACTCTGTCAAATTTTTTTCAAGAAATTGTCCAACTTATTTGAGTTATTAATGTTTTATCTTAAGTTTTATGAGTACTACTATATCCAAGTTGTTAGTTTTACAATTTTCCCAGCCCAAATAGAGTGATTATGCACATTTTTTAGGATTGTCTTCTTAATTGACTAGGGTGATGTGATTGTGTGATTTTGAGGCTTATTTTGAAGAAAGTATATTAGATAAAGTAGATTGAATTATGCTGAAATTTTTTGTGGATTTAGTGAAGTTTTTCTGCTTTATTTGTTTTTCGTCATGAGTTAAGTAGTGAATTAGCTTTTTGGTATGACTTATGCCTATGATTGGTAATATGTTAGGGAAAAGGGACTAAATGAGCTTATCTGAGAAAAAATTTGAAAAAAATTTTGTTGAAAAGAAAAAAAAAAGAGAGTAATTAAGCTTAGGTTTTGCTTCGCTAGTTTTTGTACTGAGTAATCGGGGGTTTTTATTTGGTCAATGTCGACTTTTGCGTAAAAAAGTGCTAGAATTATGAGTATGCATAGCAACTTAGATAGATAAAGTGCTGAGTAACCTGGGGATCTTCATCTGACCAATGTCGATTTTGCGTAAAAAGACAATTTCATGCTTTAAGTAAAGGCTAAGCTTAATGAAAAGAAAAAAGTCCCTAGTTGTGAAAAGTGAATGGATCATAGGTGTATAGTTATACTTGGTAGCTATATGATCTGCTTGCTTATGAGTTTCGAATTAAGGTAAAGAAATGAAACTGAACTTGTTTGATTAACGTATAATTCTTTTCCCTTTGCTTAATATGATGAATATGTAAAATAAGATGGATGATTGCACAATTCTGTCCCATGGTTATTGATGAGTTGTTCTTGGAAATGTATGTTTTGCTTTTACTTTGGTTAAGTCATTGTTTTGAGTTTTGTATAGTTCATTGCTTGAGGAAAATGAAGTGGTTAAGTGTGGGGGAATTGATAAGTGCTAAAAGTACTCTAGTTTTTAGGTAGGTTTTTAGGTTAGGTTTCTAGGGTTTTTTATGGGTTTTTCCTCTAGTTCTTAGCTATTTCTTCTCATTTGTGATTTTTATGCCAATTTGTGTAAATGTGTGATCTACATATATTTTTGTGCTATTTTGTAGGTTTTTGATAGTTTCATCATTGAATTTAATTAATTGAAGTTGCAAAGACGGAGTTTGGATGGTTGATTCAATGATGTAGGACGATTAACGGAGTAAAACACACCAAAATATGGAGCAAAGTCCAAGAGTTTTGAGCTACAAAGGCATTAGAGCTACTGGACCACAGTTGGAGGCACAATTAGATGCAAAAGAAAAGTTTCTGACCTTGGCCTGCATTCTTATCTGCGCCACGGACTGAGATGCGGCCAAGGTCAGAATGTTGAGAGTCTCAGCCGCGGGCTAAGCCAAGCCTGCAGCTCACTAGCCACGAGTCTAGACGCGGCCACGGCTGGCCAGCTTCCACCCGCGGTTCATCTAGCCGTGGGCGCGGCTGGGATAGACGTGGGGGCGGCTCTTTTAGGATTTTTTTGCAACAAAGTGGCGTGAATGGGGAACACTTAGGGCGATCATTAAAAAGACTTAAAAGGGGACTTCTCCCAGAGAAGGAGAGAGGAAGAACACGTTGGAGAGGAGAGTTTAACCCTAATAGGTTAGATTAGCCACAAAGACACACGAATCTCTCACACTTTCAGACACATTTAGAAGGATGTAGGGAGGAGAAGCAAGAGTGGAGGAGCAACTCAAGGGCTTCCATTGTGCAATACAAGAAGAGTTCACTAGATGCAAGGGAGGAATCAAGAGAATTACATGAGAATGAGTTTTTCCATTCTTTTTCTGTATTTTGTTGGATTTATTCTTGTACAAATGATTGAGTTGTGAATAATTTGGATGGAATGAACCCTAATTTTCTATGACTATGATTTGAATATTTAGTTAATGAATTCTCAATTTTTTGTTTTCGATTTATTCTTGAGTTTATTGATTATTGAACTGAGATTTGCATGCATCCTTAGATTCAATATTGATTTCATATAGGTAGATTGAGAAATCACCTATTTGATTAGATCGTCTCATGAATAAAGAGGCTTGCATGGGTTGCTAGAGATAGAATCACATGAGTCTCCCGATTAGATTCAAATCTAACCAAAACCATAGAGTCCATAGAACCTTAATGCATTACTTTGGGGTTTTGATTGAGAAGAGATTCCAATTGACCAACCAAGGGGATAGGGGTTAATAATTGAAATATATTAAACCTAATTAAGGGATTCTAGGGTCTAAGCAATTGGGTTGTTCATTAATCAAGGTAAAGTCGTTGCATGTTTGGTTTAGGGGATCCTTCGTCTAGGTTTACCTCTACTTTTGTCCATTCTCTCTATAGACTTCTAGATTGTGTTTTAGCTAGGTAGTTATTTCTAGTTTATTCATATTTTCATTAATTTCACCATTCGCATTGTGATTTTAGATAATAAAAATAAGGCTAGTACTAGTACTCTCATAGTCCCTGTGGGATTGACACTCGATACTCCTGTACACTATACTACTAGAAACGATAGGTGCACTTGCCTAAAGTATCCATAGTATAGCGAAACGGATATCATATGTGAAGAGTGGGAGAATAAAAAGAGTACACAAAAGAGACAGGAGAATGAGATAAAAGATGAGTGTGTGCAAGAAGAAAGAGAGAATGAGAGATCCATTGTGGAAAACAATGAGAGAAAAGAATATGAGCAAGAAAAGAAAGAAAATGAGAGTGACAAGAGTACAAAAGTGAGTGCCATAGCTAGTGAGAGTCAAGAAAAGAGTTATTCAGTAGTTAAGCCATCACAATTTGTACTAACATACCAAAAGGAAGAAATTAGTGCAAACTTTCTTCACTTGTGTTTCCCTAGTGTGTTTGTTTCTTTTGTGTGGGAATTTGGTTATATGATTTATCGAAGAACATCACACGCATTGATCTCTCTCAAGGATGTTAAGTCTCTATAGACATCGAATTTTGACACATCATTTATCTTTTCTAATATTAGGGGTTTTTTTTTAACTTTTGGGGTCAAATTTTGATTTTTGGGCAAAAGGGACAAAATCAACAATTTCGGGGGTAAAACAATAATTTTTAGCACGTAAATATTTTTTTCATTAGTGTTGGAGTTTAAATGTACATTTTTGTATTTTTATACATGTTTATGAAATTTTGTGATTTTTCAAGTTTAACTGGTATTTTTCTATATTTCGTTAGCACAGGGGTAAAATGGTCATTTCGCCTCGCGCACCATTTTCACCCATTTTGTGTCCCAAATTTGTTTTTAAGATTCTTAAGCACGTTTTTGGATTTCTTTGATTTTTTCAGGGTCAATTGCTATTTTTTTATAGATAGTGCGTTCAGGGTCAAAATAGTTATTTCACCTCCCAAATGTCTTTTTGTCAAATTTTTTGGGTTCTAAATTCATTTTTCAAGTCGTTATGCTTATTTTTATTTTTTAGTAATTTTTCGGGACCAAACTTTTGTTTTTCTATAAATACTGCGTTTAGGAGTCAAAACGATAATTTTACACAGAAACATATATTTTCACCCAAATTTTATTAATAAATTTATTATTTACATTTTTTTTAAATTCTTGGGTGTTTTAGAAAAATCATGACTTTTTTTTAGTTTTTAGTTTTAGTTTTAATTTTAATCTTTCGTGTAAAAAATTATTGTTAGGGTAAAATGGTATTTTTTATTGTTATGGACATTTTTGACTTTTCTTCCTTTGTTAGAGGATAAGACTCTGTTGTACTATAAAAAGCCCATTTTGGGTTAAATAAAGAAAAAATTTTAGAAAAATATCACACACATTTACTATTCTTGCACACACACTACACACTTTTACACATACTAATTCTTACACACACACACACTAACACCCTAAAACTCACACATTAGGATCTAACACACATAGTAACACACCAAAAAAATACACAGTAGGATCTAACACACACACACACACCCCTTTCTTTCACACAATAAGATCAAAAGAGAAAAATCTCAAGAACAAGAAAGGAAATTGTAATCTTCATTCAATAAGCAAACAAGATTCAATCCATCAACTTCCATTATAAGGTACCATCTTAGCCAGTTATTATCTCTTTACACTAATTATGTTCTAAAAATAACTAGATTATTGTTGCTTTTCTTGAATCTTTTGGGTTTTTCTTTTCTTTATCTTCTTTCTGGGCTTGATTTATCATCTAGGTTATTTTCTTCTTCTTCATCATCTCTCTCTCTCTCTCTCTCTCTCTCCAACCTTCCACCACCATTCTCTCCAACCACCACCCAAAGTCACCGTTCAACCGTCAACCTCACCAGTAGCCCCAAGTTCCACCTCTCAATTGCCATCCCAGATAGCCACCTCTTATCCTCTTCCATTGAATTCCACTAGGCAAACCTACAAGCACCACCAATAAAACACCATCTAAACTACCTGCTCAACCTCTCCATCAATTGCAACATTAGACTTCTAGCCAAACAAGCCTAGTTCAAACATCAACCAGACCACCACTGATAAGAGAAAATTTTGCCAATATTATTATATATGTTATTATGTATTTTTGGTAGGCTTTTAGTAGAATTATTATACTTTTGGCTTCAAATAACTTGTTTTCATAAATTAGGGTTTTCTTTCCCATAATTAAGCTTTTGACTCTAACTTGTTATTTTGAACTATTTAATGCACAATTCTTTTGTATATTTGTAGATTCATCACACTTAATCTCAATTTGGACCAATGGCAGTCAAAGAGGATCAAAAGCAAAGTGATTAAGTGGATTGAACAAATTAGAAAATTATTGAAAAATTAATTATGTAAAATTTTTGAAAATTAGAAAGCTCAACAAAAGTGCATGGAAATGCGTGAAAAAGGACCAGAACACATGGAGTGACAACTTAGCAAAATTTGACACAAGTGGGCCCAAGTTTTGGATTCCCGGGTCACGATCTGCGGATCAACCATTCGCAGATCGCACCCACGGACCGCCACCAACTTTCTGTGTTCGGTTACTGCAACTTACTCCATCTTCCAACTTACCGCCACCAACTTACTCCAGCTATTTTTGAAACCTTTTCTAGTAAAGATAGGATTTTGCAAGTTGTAAATTTCATTGAGAACACAAATGAAGAATTTTGTGCCAAAATGAACCATCAAGAAGGATCCTCATTATTCCAATACATTGAATGAAGTTGCAAGTTGGGAAATGACTTGTAGGATTCTTGTTTATAGATAAAAGTCATTGTAAAGAGTTGACAGGGTGCTAAGTTAGAGAATTTGTAGAGAATTGCTAGAATTCTCTTAGTTCATAATAGAGTTATTGTGAGTTGGAGAGAAATTCTTGTTCAAAAACCCTTGTAGCAACTTTTGTGGAAGAAATACAAGTTCTTGAAGCCATTCCTCTATTGAATAAGCTTTCTTTAACTTTGTATTTTTCATTTCTCTTGATTGCTATGGCTAGTTGTCTTCAATTCATATGTTTTGATTTGGAAACAACTATGTTGAGCTAAATTCCCACTTCTATGCTTTTGATAAAAGTAATGAATATATATTAAGGCTTGTAGTTGATTAAACTTTCCATTTCTTGCTTTTGTTTCTTCAATTATTCAAGTTTTAACCTTTGTATTTGAAAGGCCATCACATGCGAAGCATCTTAGTTATTAAGATTCAATTCAGTTTGTTCTTAATAATGGAAAATGAATAATTGAACTTAAGTACTAACACATGGACATAGTGTTATGCTTATGAGGATTTAATGAAGCAATTCATGCATGCAAAGGCAACTTTATCATGGTAGTAGGTAAGTTGAATCAATTCATTGTGAAAACAAGTTTTGATATAAATGGAATTGCTATTCCTAGACAAGGCAAGTTCATGTTGGCAAGTTATTAATCTCTACACCTTAATCTTGATCATTACTGGATTCATTACCCTAGAACTTATTCCGTAATTATTTTTCTACGAGGATTCTTGCATTCCTACAAGTTTTTCTTAGTTAGTTAAATTCTAACCAATCCATATTTGTTCAATTAATCCTTGCTTAGATAATAAAGAAAGCGATAAAACTCTATTAATTGCATTTTGTTGGTTCCTTGTAAGATTCGACCCTAATTTCCTATACTACAACAACCCTTATACTTGCGGTAAAAGTTGGGAGATTAGATTTTTATTACTTGACTTTTGTGTGTGAATTGACTTGATTTTACCTAATCTACGCCACATCAAGTTTTTGGCGCCGTTGCCGAGGAAACAAAGAAACTTTGGCAATATCAAGGCAAATACAAGCTTTATTGCTCTAGATGCTTTTGTATTTCTTGTTTTGATATCTCGTGTTGTGTTTTTGTAGATACTAATTGAATCTTGGGTGAAGGGAAGTATTTAAAGGTTGAAGTTGATTCAAGCATTTCATCGATCACTTGGTAGACATGTTCAATAATATGCATACGGATGAGGTCTTTCCAGAAGTTTCAACGTCATATGTTACAAATCAAAGGCAAGAACAAGAAACAAGTGTAAGTGATTTTGAATTTGATCCGGAAGTCATTTGTGTAGTTAGAAATGGCCAATTTGGAAGAAATCTAAATGAATATGCTTATTCTCATTTAGCAAATTTTTCAAATTTAATTGATCTTCTGAGTTTTGATGGACACAATTAATAAATAAGGATGCTATAAAATTAAGATTGTTTCTATCAACTCTAGTACGTGAAGCTAAAGATTGGCTAAGATCATATGGATCAAATTATTTCACTAGTTGGAAGCATTTAGCAAATGCTTTCCTAGAGAAATATGATACGCTTTATGTTGACCTTTCCTAGAGAAATATGATATGCATTATGTTGACTATAAGTCTAATTTGAATGTTATTGTGTTGTACTACATGTAAAGGTGACCATGAAAATCATGAATGTGCTATATTAGCTAAGGTACAACCTTATGGTATTCAAAATGATTCACATGTTTGCATTAGCACTCAAACTTGTGAAAAACATGATTCTAGTGATCAAATACGTATGTGTGTTACAAAGGGGGAAGGCATGTCTTATACTTCTTTTGTTCATGAATGTGATGATGGTGAAAAAATGCTTGATAATTATACTTTTGAACATGAACAAGAACAAGTAATTGAAGAAAATGCATATGTGTGTGAAAAGGTAGTTGAAGATGTGAAAAATGATAAAATAGTTGGTTCTCCTACTTTTGAACACACAAATCTCAATAATAAATTTGTTCTTGATGAAAAAATTGAAAATTCAAAGGTAGAAAATGAAGAGTTTAATGATATTCCTTTCACTTGTAACATTGATTTTATTGGTATTGAGAAAATACTAACACAAGAGAAAGGTATAGCCAATTTTGGCTATGAAGTTCTTTTTAAGTGTTTCCATGTAGTAGGTACAATTGCAAAATAGATTATGGAATTGGGAGCATTTATCTTGGCATAAAGGATTTAGCTATACTTGTTGAACCAATTGAGCACCAAAGGTGTAATTCATCTTTGTGGGATACACTTATCACGCGACCAAGGTATTCAAAGTCTAGTTCTAGACTATAATGAAGCGCTTGTTGGGAGGCAACCCAATATTTTTGGTATTTTAAGTTGCTTTGGTGTGTTTTATATTTTAGGTGTGTTTTGTAATTGGTTTGTATGATTAGTTTAGTTTGAATTTGAGTTTGAAGCATTTTGATGCAATTCATGAAGTTTCATGTTTAAGCTTGGATGTTGAATGCGAAATTTTCATATCTCTTGTGTTTTGAAGGTAGATTTGGTTTAGACATCTTGGTTTCATCATTTGAAAGTGTGTGTGAAGTGGTTTTGATGTTTAGATGAACAAGGAAACCAATTTGAAGCATGAATCTCAAAAGTTACTATTCCATTAGTTTACTATTCATGAGCTAAGTTTCATTGAGCGTTTTGACTCTCATATGGTAATTCATGTAGTTTTGATGCATAAATTAGTTTTGAGCAACTTTGTTTTATCATTTAAAACTTGTTCAAAGTGATTTTGGAGTTCAAAACATACAAAGAATCAAATTGAGTTTTTTAGCAAAAAAGTAACTATTCATTTGGTTGTTTTACATCAAAGTCGATTCTTTGTGATTTTGGTTCTCATTTTGGAATTTTGATTCTTTTAATGCTTAAAAATCATGTTAACAACTTTTTTTTAACATTGAAAACATGTTTGAATTGTTGAATTGATCAAAAACATCAAAAAGAAACTTTTGAATTTCAAGTTCATCTTGAATTCAATCTTGCAGAATTTTCGAGAGGCCAACTTTGATTGATTCTCATTTCTTATGTGTTGATGATTTGGATGAGTTTAATGCATGGATTCAAAGTTATTGACATGGTTACATGATTGTAAAGTTAGTTTCCCAAATTTTAAGGTCTAAAAGGTCAAAATCATCACTCAAAGTTGAGAAAAAAATCAACACTGTCACCAGAATTTCTGCACTTTTGCAACAGATTCTGGGAGGTATCCATGGGTCATCCATGGGTCACCTTAACCCACGGATCTGACCAAGAGATCCTCCATATTTTGGGGCATTGTGGCTGCTTTTGGTCAATTTTTTTGGGGATTCATGGCTTTCTTTGCAAGTTTGTTGGGGCAACATGGTTACATGTTTCATTTCCTTGATTCAAACTTTAACTTTTGCATCAAAGTATGAAATTTTGTTTGAAGGCATTTTAACACAAGTTTCATTGCTTTTCGCTTCATCATAACATAATACATTTGCTCACATAACACAAGCATCAAAATCTTACCTCCTTGGAGCTACATTGCAACAACTAGTGTGGGGGAAATCAAGTGTTTCAACGCATGTTATGTCACTTTTTGAGCTTATTTGTTATTCAAACATGTTCTAACATAGCAATTGAGGTTGTCTAAGCTTTGAAACAGGTTGGTGAGCAACAAAGAACCAAAGTGAGGACATGATATAGCATTGCAATAGGAAAAATCACAAAGGCCATGGACATCAATGGACAACAACAATATCCACTTTTAGACTCACTACCAAACAAAGGAAGTTTTCTTGTTCCATTTCCATTTTTATCTTTTCCTTTACACATTAAGGACAATGTATCATTTTAAGTGTGGGGGGAAAGGTAAAGGATTATATTTGGTGTGGTTTGAAGTAATTGTGTCACGATATTATTTTGATAAATATGGCCTAAAATTTTTAAAATTTGCCTCTTTATCATGCTTTTATGCCATAAACTTGTTGAATTCTCTTAATTTTTTGAAGTAATGTATGCAAATTTGATTGAATGTATTTTACAAATATATGAAGAAATAGTCATTATGTGATTAAGGAGTTTTGTTTTTAAGAAAGTATATCTTGTAAAATTGTTGTAATTATATCATTGATTTGGCATGTCTAATTTTAAATTCTTTTCTTTACTTAATTTTACATTGTTAAGTGGTAATATAGATAAGAAATATACTTATGCATTATTTGAATTAAGGGACAATATACTATGAGTCAAATTGATGAATGCTTATTTATTACTACTCCAATGATTTAAATTGCTTAGTAATCAGGAATCTTCATTACAAAATATCGATTTTCGCATCAAACGGCAAATAAAATAAGAGTATGCATAACAAGTTTGATTGAAAGTGAATTGATGAGTTCTTCATCACAAAATCTCGATCCTTTCATCAATAGACAATTTCATTTCTCAAACTAAGTGTTGAAATGTGGTAAAAATGATCAAAGTGTTGAGTAACCAGGGGTTTTCATCTAAAAATGTCAACCTTTGTGTCAAAAGACACTTGCAAATTATAAAGTTGAACATGTCCCTATTGTGTGTAATTAAGTTGTATATGATTGTCCATATTAAATACTTAGTGTGTGAAATTTTGTAAGGCAAAGGAATATGGTTGAGTGAGTTTTAATCTTGAGATGATTACTTTCCTTATACTTGGTATGATTAGTATTAGAAACTTTACAAGGAATTGCATGATGCCTATTTGCTTTATCTTGTAGAATTGCATTAAAAAATGTGGCATTTTTCATTTCAATACTTGAATCATTATTTGATCTCTTAGTTTTCCAATTGCTTGAGAACAAGCAATGATTCAAGTGTGGTGGAGTTTGATAAGTGATCATTTTGCATATTTTAGCATAGTATTATACATATTTTTAGTGTGCTTCTAGTGTGTGTTAAGTATTTTAATATAAAAATGGCTCAATTTCATAATTGTTCTTCCATTTGAAGAATTTTCCAAAAAATTAGGGTTTTTACCCTATTTTTATGGTTTTGAAGCAAAATCTATATTTTGAGAAAATTAATGCACAATATTTATACAATCTTGTAGGTTTTATACATCCATTCATAATTTGGATCAATTGGAACTCAAAATTTCACAGTCATGGTAGATTCAAGGATGATTGAATTAGGAGCTCAATGGCACAAGTTTTGCATTCAAACTTGGAGGATTATTTTGCTCAACTTTTGAAAAATTTTCTGCATCAAATTTACCGTGGAATTAAAGGGTCAACATCTCAAAAAGGTCTCGAGGGTATAAGATGATGTGATCCAAGGAGCAACTTCAATCATGATGCTTAGACATTCTCATGGAGCAACTCGTTTAGCTCAAGATGAGCTTGAATGGTGGTTGATCATGGTGGAAACGTTCAAGCTTTGTTGTTGCCTAGGGGTAGTTCATGACTTTTGGCTTGCCAATGGACTTGTTGATCAAGCTATTCAAGTGTGTTCATTGGGCCAAGATTTTATGCATTGGTTATGGATTAAATCTACATTCAAAGAAGGTCCAATTGAAGCGTCTAAGTGGTCCAAAGCATGCTTCAAAGGTGTTGGTTTTGGTTGGACTTGTTAGAAGGCCATTTTAAGTTGCAAGATGAAGGCCCAAGTGAGTTTAAAGAGAACATCCAGCCCATAAGGAATTCTTACACGAATTTCTTATTTTTTTTTTATGGTTAAATTTGTTTTTAATAGTTTCCTAAGTCTTTACAACTTGTAACTTTAGTTAGCTTAATTGTGATAGGTTACAACTAGTTTTAGTACTTACTTACAATTCTAAGTTCTAGAATCATCTTTGTAAGCCTATAAAAGGCTATGCTACTGTTCATACGATTTTTATGTGATTTTGTGATTAATAATATTGTGAGTTCTCAAATTCAGTACCTGAACTTTTAGAGTGATTCCAAGTTCAAAAACCCTAGCTTAGAGTTGCCTTACTGATTTGATCAAACCTTCTAGGTGCTGATTCCTTGAGTTCTTGTTCGTTCCATAAGGTGGTTCAAAGCTTCCTTGAATTTTTGAGTTGTTCATCTTGTGTGTTCAAGGCTTTGGTGCTGATTCTAGAGTCTAGTTCATCCAAGGGGAAAAATTTGAAGTTCATACTTGGTCTTTCAAGTAATTCCACATACATCCGCACGTATCAATTGGTATCAAAGCTAGTCTTGAAATTTTAGATTTTTCTAATCCAATTTTCCTTTGGAGAAATTTGGAAATATCCCTTTTATTTTTCTTTAATTCGTTCAAAGCTAGTCATGAGTTGTTTTTCAAAGTGCTTCGTGCCTAGCTAAACAACTTGTGTCTTTCCTTGTGTTTCTTCTTTGTGTTACATTTATTAAAAAAAAAATTCGTGCCTTAATTGTCTTGTTCTTGTGCTTTCTTGAATTTCTTTAAGGTCTTACAGTCGTTCTTGGTTGTCTTCAATCAAGAATTCTGGGTATTGTGTGGTTCTTGAAAATCTTGAATGTTTTTATTGTTTTCTTGAAAATTCTTGTGTTAAAAACTTGCAAGAAAAGAGATTGTTGAACTTATCATTCACAAATCAATTTTCTTTGGGCTTTAAGTGTGTTTGTTTGACCAAATCATGCTGGTCTTGAAAAAAAAAAATTCGTGTGATAAAAAAGGCAGAAATTCGTGAAAAAAAAGAAAAAGCCAAAAAGCACAAAAGAACAGAAAAGAAAGAAAATAAACAATAAAAATGAATGCACACAAGTTAAAAACCGTGCACAAAGTTTTATTCAATTTTCTTGAATTTTCTTGGTGTTCTTGGTTCAATTCTTGAAGTTCTTGAACTTACTTGTTAGTTTCTTGCACTTGCACCAAGTTGTTCTTGAGTTTCTTGAAGTCATGTGTTGTTGGAGATTACTTGATTGATTTCTTGAAGTTCTTTGCTGGTTTCTTGGACTTTCATGATCAAATCTTGAAGTTCTTGAAGGCTTAAAGTGTTGGTCAAAGGGTCTTCTTCATAAACTAGGGTTTTGTTAGGATTTTCTTGCATAATAGTTGTTGAAATTTGTTTTTAATTTTTGGGCGAATTTTTGCTACGAATTTTGCAGAAATTCTGGTGTTAAAAGGAGTCTAAAAGGTGTTATTTGGATTTATATAGAAGTTAGTGTCGCGTCCTAAAAAGTCGTAAGTAGAAGGTGTACTAGTGGGGTCGTTGACTGTCGCGTCCCGAAAAGACGGTCTGGTCCGAAACCTTTTAAAAAAGCAAGTTTTGAAAAAAACCGTGCGCATGTGTAAAAAATCAATTTTTTTATTGAAAAAGTGTTATTTAAGAAAAATAACAAAATAAGGCCGAGACTAAAAAAATACGATAGTTTTGGCCAACTAATTTTTTGAAAAAGGGTTTTATTTTATTTTTTAAAAAAACGGAGTCGCCACTTGATATTGAGTTAGGGTGTACCAAGTCACCCAAAAAATCGTTTAATAAAACAAAAAATAAAATTTTAGAAAAATCATTTAAAACCCTTTTCCGACTCCGGTCTACGAAAAAAGAGAGAAAAAAGTCTGGGAGTCACATTTGAAGAAAGGGAAGGCAAAGGCTTGTGCCTAAGGCACCCTTTCAACCAAGCCGAGGCTAGTTTCGAGGTTTAATCAAATTTTTCTAAATTAACCCTAAATTCTATCACGTTCGAATGTATCTATATGAATGCAAATCCTAAGTCTAAATGTGAATATCGGGAGGGTCGTCATGTTCCATCGAGACTTAGTCATAATTATCGCATTAATTACGAAACCCAAGTCGAGACTTCGAGGGAGTCACGTGTTTTTATGCAAAATATGATGCAAAAAGAAAAGAAAATAATAATACATAGTAAGTGAAGAAAACAGGTGGGTATGCAATATGACGAGTAGGGGGGACTAATAATTCGTGACTGAATGTTTCTACTCACGGAGGGGGGAACGGCCTATACGCCATCGCTTTCCACATGAATAGACGACTATTTCTAGTCGAATCATACAAATGTCTTAATTTCTAAGTGAGATGCAACCTAAATGTTGTGCACTTTAAAAATGTGTTAAAAAAAATAATAATAGTAATAATAAAATCCTGCCAAATGGAAAGAAAACTAGAAGTGTGTGAAATGAGATGTGAAACTCACACAAATGCACCTAATACTAAAATGTCCTAAGGGTCTAGAGTTGGACTAGCCCGTTCTAAAAAGTCCCACTAGCGTTGGACTAGCGGGAAAGAAAGAAGCCACAACTAGCGTTGGACTAGTGTGGTGACGGAATACCATAAATCATGAATTAAATATTAAAGCATGAATTAAAAGCAAATTAAACATATAAAAACATATAAAGTCAAGTAGGAGCACATAACACATATAAGCACAATATCTAGATGCAAAATTCTAATGAAAGCGGTAAAATAAATAAGCACGTAAACACACAAAAGCAAATAAACCCTAACTATTACACCGGGGGCTTAATTTACAATTTAAGGGGGGAAATTAAAAATGCCCTATGTATTACACTTTCTATCTAATTACACAATTTTTGCTAAGATATGAGAAAAATAATCTAACTATTACATTGACTAGCTAAATACAAAATATTATATTTTTCAAAATAATGAAAATCAAAATTAAACAAATTAACTACGTAAATACGCAACAAGTATATAAAATAAAAAATAAACAAATAATAATAAAAATAATGCATAAAATCACATTGGAGCATATTGGAGCACATAAAGAGGAAAATAACAAGAAGTAGGGATACCTCTCGAAAACTCGGTACAAATACTACTCAAAATGAACAAACAAAGTCAAGGCACCTCAGTATAAACAAACAAAACCTAAAATATATAACTATTGACGAATTGAGATAAAAAATGAATTCTAGCAACTAAGGAGATTAAAAATGAAATTTTATAAGACTTAAGGGGTAAAACTGAAATTTGCGTAAGTCTAAAGGGTACAATTGCAAAATTAAAACAAATTCGGGGACAAAATAGTAGAGTTTAGTAAGTAAAGACACAACTTGCAAATTAAGGTCCTTATTGGAAAACATGCAAAAATCTAGGGGTTCAATATATGGAATTAATTGCACAACACCAAAGAACTAAAGGGGGCATATTAACAATACTCAAAAACGTTAGGGGGTAAAATGTAAACGTTTATTTCTATGATGAAATAATCAGCAAGATTAAATATGCAACACTAAATTAAAATTATACTGGTTAGCTGAATTAATGTAGTCAATTAAATTAATTATCGAATTAAGCATAATAAAGTACAATCAAAGACCTAAAAAAATTAAATAGCTAAACAAGACAACCTAACAGAACATTAAACCCAACCCCCAATTTTTTACATTTTCTGCCATTTTTATTTTCTTCTCTTTCTCCCTTTTCTTTCTTGTTCTTCTTCCGTTTCTTTCTCTCCCCTTGTCTTCTTCCTTTCTGTTTTGCTTTCTCTCTCTCTCCGACTATCTCCCTCTTTCTTTAATCTCTCCATAGCTCTCCGTTCTCTTCTCCTTCCCTCTTCTATTTTGTTTTCTCTCTTTAAGCCTCTCACTTCCTCTGCCTTCTATTTCCTTTTCCAGTCTCTTCTTTCTCTCCTCTAACTCTCTGATTTTCTCTCTTCTCCCTCGATGTCCCTCTGTTCTCTCTTCCTTTTTGTCTCTGCAATTTTCCTTCGCTCTCTGCCTCGCCATTTGTGTTCTTGTTCGAATTTTTTTTCTGTTTTCACTCCCTCAGTTTCCTTCTTCCTTGGTCTTTTTCTACTATTTTTCTCTCTCTCTCTTTTTTTTTATTTCAGCTTCTCTTTCCTAGTTCTCTCTATTCAATTTCGTTCTCTTTATCTTTGTCTCTCTGTTCTCTCTAGCTTTGGCGCAAATAGAACCCATTTTTTTTGCTCGAATTGATGGTGACCGGAGGTTACATGGTGGTGATTTTGGTGTGTCAGGGTGCTAATTGGTGGTGGGTGGTGATTGTGAGAGAGGAAATTGGGGATTTGAGATGGTGGGTTTATGTTGGAGAGTGAGAGAATGACAGTGGAGTTCGACGAAACTGGAGATTCAGATGGCTGGGGCTGGTGATTAGCTGGAATTTGATGACGTTCGATTGGTGATGATGAATTGTGATTTGGTTTATGTTTGTGATGTGTGCACGGTTGCGTTGCCAAGAAAGTCTTGGATTTCAGGTATGCAACTCGTTGAACTCAAGACCTCGTTTGATTCGTGAACCAATGAACCCTTGACGTGGAGTTGTTTTGCCTTGAATCTTCCCTTGAAGATGAGCATGCCTAAGAACAACTAGAATTAGACCAAGTTGAGCGAATTCAATCGTCTAACCTAATTAGCTCTAAAGACTTGATAAAAAACTCAAGAAAACTCTAAGCGAAGTTGGTGGTCGCCACAAGCAAGCTTGATAAGACCAAGAGTAGTTTTTAATTGACAAAGAACCAAGAAAATTCTCACAATAGAGAAAACACACAATTTTTCTGAATAATTCTTGTTCAAAATCGTATGAACAGTAACATGTCTATTTATAGGCTTACAAAGAAAAGTCTAGAAGCTTAAAATAAAGTAAACTACTAAAACTAGTTGTAACCTATCCTAATTAGGTAATTAACTAAAAGTTACAACTTGTAAGACTTAGAAAACTTAACAAAAACATAAAAATTCGTCCAAGGCTTGATCATGGGCTGGACATCCCTCCATAAGATCCATTGGGCCTCCATTTAGCAACTTCAAGGGCCTTCCAAGCAAGTCCAAGCGACCAACCCCTTGTAAGATTGTTTTGGACAGCTTAATATCTTCTTTTGGGCCTTCTTTGTAGATGAACTTGATCCACAACCAATGCTTGAATCCTTGGCCCAATGTGATAGCTTGAACATTGCAAATTTCAAGCTTGTGACTAAATTCAAAATCATGTAATTTTACAATCTAGCCACCATGTTCAAACATTCCATGTATGATTATCACTTCTTCAATCTGTTCTTGATCCATATAAATGGTCTCTTCAAGTCTACCAAGTATAAGTCCAAGTCCAACAAATGTATGCGCTCCTTGGATCACATCAATCCCTCCTTCCTCGAAAAGATTCGTCCTCGAATCTACGAGTTCATATAAATTAACATAAGTAACTAAAGGATTGATAGAGAAACAATCACAAATTTTAAGCAAGCTCATAACTAACTCAAGTGATAAACGTAAAACAAGTAACCTAAGCTCTGATACCACTTGATGTGCACACGGTTGCGTTGCCAAGAAAGTCTTGGATTTCAGGTATACAACTCGTTGAACTCAAATAGCATAAAAGACTAAATCACAAGTCATAGGTGAAATAACAAATTCTAACTTAAGAAGAATAAACATGCCTAGATGAGAAATATCTTTAAAAACATGCAAAAGAATGAGCATACAAGAACTTCTAACATGATAAAAATGAATTTTAGAAGATAAAATCCTATGGACATCAATCTGAAAATCAATATCAATGTAGTAACCTAGAACCCATGCATGGAGACTCAAAGAATAATGTAAAATAAACTGAAAAACACAAGAGTTATCACTAACTAAGACATCAAGATGCTTTGAATGGAATGCATGGACAAACATATACATCCTCAAACAAGTTTTATGACATGAAAAATTACATAAAACATACTGAAAATTACTTAAAACATGATGATTTAACATATCATAACCCTGAAAACGGATCGCACCATGCAAAGATAAATATGCTGAATGCAAAACATGATTACTAACTAAAATACTAGAATGAATTGGATAGAATGCATACAAAAGCATATAAACTCTATCATGGAATAATAATTTGCAAAATAAACCACAAAAATCGCTAGAAATATGATCATAAAACACAAGAAATCCTTCAAAACAGATTGACCTAGATGAAGTTAAACAAACTAGATGCAAGGCATAATCACTTAAACTAATGGAATAAACATGCAAAACTAAATTAATGTGCAAATTAAAATAATTAAAACTAAAAGAACATAAAAACTTATGCCACAGTCTAGTAGAATCCAGCAAATTCATCAATTTAGTTGTGGCATTTGGACTTTGTGAATCAATCCAATTGACACCATGCCACCAATCAAACATGTATTTGATCAACCAATTGGTGTTGATGGCATAAGACCAAATTTTTGTCTTAAAACATTTCTTCCTTGTCAAGTCATGCCCTCGAAACACTTGTATTGCCTTGCTTGATGATCCAAAAATTTGCAACTTTAAGTCATTGAAGGGACAATTTGTAGGTAGCATTCTTTTGTCTTGAAATTGGCTTCCAAATTGCTGCAAAGGAGAAACAAAAA
>JAMWEH010000150.1:0-27675 GCA_024721245.1 Mitragyna speciosa | reverse complement strand
GATTTTATTTTCCTTGCCCTCCTATCTGGATATTCCATAATGTTGCTTGTGAAAAAATCTTGCAATACCTAAATCCAAAATTTTCATTTACTAGGTCCTGCTCCAGCATACTGGTAACCTATATGCAGCTAATGGTGCTGGAATTGTATTGGCAGAAAAAGGTCAATTTGATATTTCAAAAGAACTTTTCACACAGGTCTGTCCAGCTTATTCTACATTGCTAATTTTGGAGAGGAAGATATGTAGCTTTTGTTAAACTTCTTCAGGCTGTCAATTGTTATAGGTTCAGGAAGCTGCAAGTGGGAGTGTTTTTGTCCAGATGCCAGATGTGTGGATAAATCTGGCTCATGTTTACTTTGCTCAAGGGAATTTTGCATTGGCTGTGAAAATGGTTCATTTCACATTGCGCCTGATTTTGGACTTTAATGCTTGTCTTAAATAATTTTACTGCACTAACGGTTAATGATGCTTATTTTTGCAGTATCAAAATTGCTTAAAGAAGTTTTATTACAACACCGACAGTCAAGTGCTGCTTTATTTAGCACGAACACATTATGAAGCTGAGCAGTGGCAAGACTGTAAAAAGACTTTGTTACGAGCTATTCACTTGGCACCTTCGAATTATACGCTAAGGTTTGATACAGGGGTATCACTGCAGAAGTTTTCTGCGTCAACATTACAGAAGACTAAGAGGACTGTGGATGAGGTTCTCCGCTTCTGTGTTCCTCTTATGTGTCATTGTTTACATATAACTATATTTTCCATAAGTTTCTTTGGCTTAAAACCCTGGATGTTGGAAATGTTTTATTTCAACTCTTATTATCCTTGTGCTTTAGTTTTAGATGTTTTCTGAGTCTACATTGCAAAAATATGGACTCTACTACTTTTGGATATTGATTCATGCTCACAGGTAGCGGTATAATTTCAGAAGCATTAGCTTTCTTGCCCAGATGGCATCACTTCTAGTTCTGTAAAATCTTTGGTCTTTGTTCTGATTTATGGTGTTGTATCATTTCCTTATAATGTTGAGCATGGTTGCCAATAGTTATAGTATGTGCATCTAGGCAAGATCTACTTTGTATCTGCATGTGTCATGGTTGTCAAGTTCACCTCTGAGAGTTCTTTAAATCTATCTCATGAAATTTTTTTCACTAACTTGATAGGTACGTTCAACTGTGGCAGAGCTTAAGAACGCAGTTCGTATATTCAGCCTGTTGTCTACTGCTTCAAATCTCCACTTTCACGGGTTTGATGAAAAAAAAATTGAAACCCATGTTGAGTATTGCAAGCACTTACTTGAGGCTGCAAAAGTTCATTGTGAGGCAGCTGAGCGTGAAGACCAGCAAAATAAGCAGCGAATTGAACTTGCTAAGCAGGTTATGCAAGCTGAGGAAACCCGCAAGAAAGCCGAGGAACAGAGAAAATTTCAAGTACTTGTAGATTTATTTGCGGTCTTTTATGATTATCATTGGTGTTTATATGCTCATGTAAGGTTTTAAAACAGTTGGAGAAAAGAAAACAAGAGGATGAACTGAAACAAGTGATGCAACAAGAAGAGCATTTAGAGCGTATAAAGGTAAAAATAAGCCATAACCTCCCTTGTAATTTAGATGTTGACTTCCTTCCATGCAGGTTGTATCCTGATGCAATGATTGTATAGTTCACATCTATAGGTTTTTGATATTTTCCGTATAATCTTGAACAGTCTTTAGAATTGTAGCACTAACATACAGAATAATGCTGCTGAAGAAATCAAGTCCACCCAAAATAAGCATACCTTGAGGAAGTGAGACGTGTAATGGGTACTGTTATTCATCATTCGCCCCATACATGCTTCTTCTCTAGTTAAACACCCCCTGTACTTAGAAATTTTGGTCCAAAAAAATTTAGATTGAGTTTTTTCTGCGTGTTGGTCTTCTGTGAATTTACAAATTGTATTCCATCACAAAGTTTCTGTTTGTCACCACAAAGAACTGTTTGATCTCGATTAGCAGAAAGTGTTCTTGGTGTTAGTATTATTAGGTAATGACCCAAAGGAAAATGATAGATTGCCAGCCTTTTCTTCCACTGCCTTTGATCTGAGTCTCAAGTATTTGCTGTGGATGTTAATAAAAACTCCCATCTTTTCTCTAGGAGCAATGGAAGAGCAGTGCTCCTGCCACGAAGCGAAAGGATAGGCTCCAAACTGAAGATGAGGAGGGTGGGCATGGTGAGAGGAAGAGGAGAAAAGGAGGAAAAAGAAGAAAGAGGGAGAAGAGGTCACGCCATGAATCTGAAGAACTAGAAGCCGATGCAGATGATCAGGAAGAAATAGATGATGAAGATTCCAATATGAACTACAGAGAGCCTCTTCATCAAGTTAATGATCTGATCGATCAGGCTGAAAACAATCCTCAGGACCTTCTTGCAGCAGCAGGTCTTGAAGATTCTGATGCAGACGATGAAGATGTAACTCTCTCTCTCTCTCTCTCTCTCTCTCTGTTTTTGTATGCGTGTGAGATACTCATGAACAGAAACATACAATGAGAATCTCTCTCTCTGTGTGAGACACTTGTGACAGAAACACACAATGAGAGCATAATTATGCGGTGTTTGAGTAGCATATTCTACCTTTCTTTGCCAGGAATTGAACATATTCGATCTCTCTTTGGTAAAATATGCTCTATGGTGATGAATCATACTGTTGACTTTGTGACTAAGAGCTTGGAGATTTGTCAATACTGAAAACATGGTCATATTGTAGGAAAGCACTAGTATTTGCATCTATCTATCTAATATGAGTGCTACATTGCTTTTTGTTGTTCTTGTGTATGTCCATCCATTCAGGGACAGGGCATCTTGTCATGTTGATGAATGCTCAATTTTGCCAATCCTAGAAAATCATCCTAAATAAATTGTTAATATTGATCTTGTCATATTGTATAAAGGCATTAATATCAGGGACAGGGCATCTTGTCATGTTGATGAATGCTCAATTTTGCCAATCCTAGAAAATTATCCTAAATAAATTGTTAATATTGATCTTGTCATATTGTATAAAGGCATTAATATTCCTGTCTAAGTTTTTAAATATGAGTGCCGGATTGCGCTTTCTGTTCCTTTGTATATCCATCCATTCAGAGAGATGGGATCCTGTCATGTTGATTAATGCTCAATTTCCAGAGTCCCAACTAAATTATTAATGAACTTCAATAACACCCCCCTCCCCCCCTTTTTTCCCCCTCTCTCCAACCTCGCATCTCACATAAAGACATTCATGTATCTGAGGATATTTTTCTCGTCATGACATTCAGTTAATGTGGTACTTAAGTCTTTTTCATTGGTGAAGGTTGCCCCTGCATCTAATACAAGTCGACGAAGGCATGCATGGTCAGAGTCTGATGATGATGAACCATTTGAAAGGCAGGCAGTGTCTGATCATGCAGTGGGGATGCCAGATAGTGATGCAGAAGTTGGAGGTGGTGTTGAGAGGCTAGGAGGAGATGCTTCTGCTGATGATGATTAATCAACCCTTGTGTAGAAATTCAGTTTCTTGTGAAAAATCATATAAAAGGTTGGTATTCATTCCTCTTTTCTCCACATTAAGACCAGATAGAACTGACCTTGTTTTTATGCTCTAAAAACGGAGTATACTTGCAGATACGGTTTAACAAAGCCTTTCGAAGCTTGTCAGTTCATTGTTCAGAAGATCCTTTTTCTTTGACATTGTTGATAAGACGTGATGCTTAAGTTATTGAAGGCTCTTGTTATTTTAGATTCCCTTAGAACATTGTAAATATGAGGATTCACAGACTGGTTTTTGTTATATTTTACATTCTACAGCAATACAAGAATAAAACAAGATTATATGATCCGGAAAAGTGGTTCAGTTGTCAAAATCTGAGATCGGTCTTCCCGTATACCCCTACTGTGATAGAGAACCTGGTTGTTTAGTCTTTTGCTATGATGTTACAAGTGGCTGCTAATTAAAATAGGAATTGGTCAAGCTGTTACTCTGCTTGCATACTTGTGGCAACAGTACCGCAGCTGTGGTGAACCATGTTTGTCTGGTCTTGGATGGTATGCTAACTGCTCAGTTTACATATGTGCGCGCGCACATTATACCACGTCTATGTTAGAAGTAGTTCAGTTTAGATTATTTGTTGATGATGTCAATAATAGCTTGAGTGGTGCCCAAACTTGGTAACATATAGTTTTTCACCGATTTTCCTACAATGATAAGATATTTTCACCGGTGCTACTTTTTAAAATTTTGGTGATATTTCACCATTTCCTAGACGGGCAGAAAATTCTTAAATGGACTTAGTCCATGATCACATTTGTGGACCTTTTGGTTTAAAAGAAAATTACATAAGCAACTTTATATAATTTTCAAGTATCAGCATATATAACATTGCTCACTTGATACTTTTTTAAATCACAAGATCTATAGGTGGGACTGTAGACTCGATCCATCTAAGGATCTCCTTGGTTAAGTGGTAGGTAACTCATTAAAGGAAAGCTGAGTGATTGGTCATCATTTTATTCTTCACTCCCATTTAGGAGTGTTATTGAGTTGAGTCGAGCTCGAGTAGCACTATGCTCGAGCTCGACTCGATTGCCCATCAGTGCTGCTTGAGCTCGACTCGAGTTCGATCGAGTTAAAAATTGTGAAGCGCGAGTTCGAGCTTGAAGTTTTGTTAGGTTACTCAAGCTCGACTCGATACTCATTTGGACTTTTTTTTTTTTTGGCATTTTATTGCTCGAGCTCGAGCTCAAGTATTCAAGGACATTAAGATAAGTTTTATAATTTTCATACCTAAAATAGTAAATGCATAATAAATAAAATATATCATTATTAAATAATAGATGCTTTATTAAGCTCGATGAGTTTTCAAGCTTAGAAAATCAATACTTGAATCGACTCAAACTCGGTCAAGCTCGAGTCCAAGTTGAGTAGGAGTATTTCGCTTCGACAACACCTCTACTCTCAGTCCAAATCCCAAAGAACTTTTTTCCACTACTTAATGTTATATTTACTCTCAAAGTAGTGAAATCAATGTAAAAATTCAGCTTTTTCCTTGTAGGTTGTTTCGATCAAACATAACTTTCAGAGTCCTGTCTTCAACGTGTTAAAGAATAACAGAATTCGATCTTTAGTTCTGCTCTTGCTTATGGAGATAAGGTTAAAAAGAATATTTCGTTGCAAACATGTGTTACACTTGATTTCTCAACAATTAGCTGCACTTGACAATAATCTTTGGGGTAGTTTCTTTTTTTTTAGATGATCATGCCCACACTATTACAATTGGAAAAGGGATATGGTGACTGTGGGATATGAACTCTTAACTTTTGGGGTGAAGTCAAAAAGTTTTGGTTTGTTTATTTATTTTATTTATTCTATTTATTCAAATTAGCTAAAAAATAACGTTAATGATGCCGAGTGATACTGGATGCAGTATGACACTAAATTTTATATCCTTTGTATCAGTGTGTGACTTTGTTCTTGTCCCCAGAGTTATATTATCCCAGTTGTGACTTTGTTCAGTGTGTGGCAGAGGGCACTGAGTTTGATTAGCTAGGGGCTGTCTATGGAGCTTGGAAGTGATGGTGAGGGAGAAGGATGTAATGGTTACTTGGAGCTACTGGTTTTTCTGGTGAAAATGGTGGTGGGAGGTGACAGGATAGTGGTTGCTGGGCTTTTAGTAGAGGTTTGGGGCTGGTTGAGGTTGTTGGGGGGCTGATTAAGCAGGCTGTGATTTATGGTGAAAGAAGGCTGAGACTGGTGGAGGAGTAGTGGTTTTGGGCGATAGTGGTGTGGGGATGATTGGTGGGTTGTTGTGGTGTTAGGGAAGGTTCTGGGCTTGAGGGAGTGGGATTTGAGACAGGCGTTGGGAAGAAAATGAAGTAGGAAGAAGAAGAACAAGACCAACAAACAAAAACTCAGAAATTCCTAAACCCAGAAGGAAAGAAAAAGAATCCAGAAATCGGTGGGAATAGAAGGAGAAAGAGAGAGACGGTGGAGAGGGAGGAAAAAAAAAAAAAAAACAGAACAGAAAACCCAACCCTAGCAAATGAAAATAAACACAGAAAAAAGAACAAAACTCCAAAAAAAAAATTCAGGTAAAAGAAAAAAGAAAAGCAAAACCCTAAAGTTCATAAACAACAACAAGATTCATGCAATTTTTAATATAAAATCAGTGTAAAAGGGGTAGTAAATAGTTAAGGTGGTGCCTTAAAGAGAAGGATTAGTAGATGATCTTGAAAGGTGACACCTTTTAGAGTTAAATGTTCTTGTGTGTTCTTGACTTTTTCTTCTTTTGATCTTACTAGGTGCAAGAGTAGTGTGTTAGTGTGTGTGTTTGATTTTAGTATATGAAAAAAAGTGTGTGTTAGTGTGTGTATAGGATTTTAGTATGTGAAAAAGTGTGAAAGTGTGTATAAAAGTAGAAGAATGTATCTAGTATTTTTTTAATTAAGTGTCCCTTTTTATTTTTTAATGGAGGATATTTATAGAGCTAGCAATCTTGGTCTCTAAGGATACTACAAAATAACAAAAATGATACAGGTAATAAAAACTCTAATTTTTTTTAAAAAAAATATTTTTGACCCAAAAAATCAAAAATTAATACAAAGAAATGACAATAAACTCCAAAATTTGCCAAAAAATTCAAAATAGATTTCAAGATTTAAAAAAATAAAGATTAGAGCTTAAAACTGGTAAAAAATGCGTTTAGAGTGTGAAAAGATGATTTTGTCCCTATAATGACAAAATGCACAGAAAGATGGCTATTGGCCATGAAAAATTACAAAAAAATTAAAAATAAGTTTAAAATGCTAGGAAATGCATTTATGACTAAAAAATGGGTGAAAAATGCATTTAAAATGTGAAATGATGATTTTATCCCTGGTCGAACAAAAATACACAAAAAATAGCTATTGATCTCAAAAAATTGCTAAAAATTAAAAATAAGTTTAAAATCATAGGAAATGAATTTAAGACTCAAAAATTGGTGAAAAATAAGTTTGGAATGTGAAATGATAATTTTACCCTTGAACGTGGTATTTATTAAAAAAATAGCAATCGTTCCCGAAAAAATCAAGAAAATTTAGAAACGTGCTTAAAGAGTCAGAAAAATACATTTGGGACCTGAAATGAGCGAAAATGGTGTTTGCAAGGTGAAATTATCGTTTTGCCCTTGTGCTGGTAAAATATAGAAAAAAATATCAATTAAACCCGAAAAATCACAGAAAATTAAAAAATACGTATGAGAGTAAAAATATGAATTTAAAACCCCCAAAGCTAATGGAAAAATATTTATAGATAAAAATTACTATTTTGCCCCCCTAGATTATTGATTTTGTCCCCCTTTTTTATTAAAAAAATAGAATTTGACCCAAAAAATATAAACATGCGCCCAATGTTTGAAAAATAAATGGTGTGTCAAAATTTAATGTCTACAATATCCATCTATATCTATATCTATATTATATTATATTATATTATATATTATATTACATATATAAAGGTCCGAATCACCTTAAGTGATTTGGTATTTAACATAAAATGTTATTTTAAAAATAGCCTTAATCTCAAACTCTTTAGTCAATTAAGTAAGGGTTTAAATGGAAACAACAATTGTTAAATTAATGCAATCCTGATCAAATTCAATCTTTGTAAACTCTAAACGTCTCTTAAGTCGTACAGGATTAGCATTTAGGTACATGAAAATTTTTAATTTATTATGAAGGTTAATTGCTTTCCCGTCTAGAGTGCCTTTTTCATAGACTTGTATTGACTTTTGGCGTGTATTTATTCTACTTTTTTATTTTTTTCATCTTTATTTATATTTTCTGAAGGGGTTCCTTTATACTAAGGGACAACCAAATTTTTTGGCAACTTATACTGCTATACGGCTTGGAATTTGGAAGTTGGTGATATATTTAGTTTGCAACTTAGATGGAGCATTGCTACGGTCATTGGTCCAACACCTCCTGGAACCAGAGTTATCCATACAACTATTTTACTTGCTTCATGGAAATCAACATCTCCAACAAGCCTGTAACCTGACTTCTTAGTTGGATTATCTACAGCACATCAATAACAACACCACCAGATTTAATCCAGTTGCCTTTTATCTGACCACTCAAATTATCAGTTATTTTCAACAACTCAATCAAGATAGTTGGACAAAAGCTAATCAATGCTCAAGCTCTTATATTAGTATTATATTTTTTAATAATATACAAAGTAATTTACTGATTACAAAGAGTTTGACCAATGAAGAATTACACGGGGTTTAGCTAATAAGTGCTTTAGGGCACCTTTTAAGTGACCTCTCAAATTTTACTTATTCAAAAGGTGAAATTAATTCAAAAAAGCATCTAAATGTAAAGGTGCTATAAATATGAATGCATACATTATAAACAAAAAAGTGTAGTTTAAAATTCCATATAACACAAAATCAAGACATATTTTTATTTTGTAGGCTCTTATAATAGGCAAATGAAAAAAGAAAAAAAAACAAACAAACAGAAGGTGGAAGTGAAAAACTCAACGTATGTAAATGCATTCGTTATTGTAATAAATACAAAATATAAGAACTTTGCAATCCTCATGAGGCTATTATATTCATCAACAAATTTCAAAACCCATCATTCTCATAATATATAATATTTTAATTGACATTGAATAGTTATATATACTTATCATAAATTTTAAGTTTGACGAATAATTCTAATTGATTCAATCGAGTGATCAGTTAAGTCGGTGTCCAAGAAAAAGTCAAATATTCAATAATACTAACTTATAAAAAAAGAACTTTGTAAAATATATATTAAAGAGTAAAATTTAAAGAAATCATATATTAAAGAGTATTTCATTATAAACATATTAGAAGTGTATCATTCTAAGATTTCATACAACAAAAATCTTATTTTTCATGACAATACATGTATGAGCTCTATCATTTAACAAAATACTAAAGAAAAAATTGGACTATTAGAGTTTGAATACATATGTAAAAATGCAACACAAAAAGTTATTCATTTTCAAATACATAGTACACATAAAGTTGAAGTTTTATTGTATAATTATCTTTAATTTTATGTGATTATTTAATTTAAAGAAAAAATCATAACATATATTTTTGAATGTTTAGATGTATAAATTATTTTTTTATGTGTAGAAGGTTGAGGAAAGAGAAAAATATTATCAATCATGTGGAAAGAAGATAATAGTTATGATAAATAGAGAATTAAAATAGTTAAAAAATGATATCACCTAACTAAAAAAGATAAGCCATTGCAAAATTGCAAACGATATGTTAAAAAAATTACAATTATACACTTTTATAGCATAATAAATTCAAAACATATGATATGACTTAACTAACTTAATAATTTTGCACAATTGCAGTAATATGTTTGTATGCAACAAGTAAGTGTAACTTTTGAAATGATTCATTACCCTAAAGTTAGAATCACTAGGCTTATAAGCGCATTTCGATTTGGTATGTTCACACAAAAAGGTTACTATCATTTTTATATACATGTTTGATTCAATAAAATGAGAAACTATAGTAAATCAATTTAAAATAAGTTAGAGTACCAAACAATTTTAAAAGAGTTATTAGAAATACTAATTGTGATACAATTATATTAAAGTCTCATTTGATACTTTATAGATAGAATAGCAACATATAAATTTAGTGGTCAACTTATAAAAAATTTAGGGACGGCAAACATAATTACACATTTTTATATGATAGCAATTTCTCTTTGATACGATAACAAGTTAAAAATTTTATAAGAATTCATAATTCTTTTTGTAAATGTATTTTAGAGAAATCATCATCATGCCAATCGGAGATATTCTTGTATTTTCATTCAATTTAAAAAAAATAATACATGAAATTATCACAAAATATATGTGAAACTATTAAAGTAGAAATAGTAGTATTTTGATACTTATATAGTACTAAATGACAATTGTAATAATGAAATGTAGGTTTTGACAATAGTACTTATCCTATATTTTCTTCTTAGGGTATTCTTTAGATATGGCTTTAAAAAAAATTGGAAAACCAAAATTATTGTCTACTTTTTTCTCTTTTTTCCTTTTATTGTATTGTTTATTAAGTGAATTATTAAACGTGCAAAGCACGTGCACCATTCCTAATATATATATATATAGTTTCCAAAATTTTACTTATACAATTATTCATATAAATATCACATACCAGATACCTAATATATGACATTTGTTTTTAAAAATATTATTTTAATGATCCACGGATTGAACTATCTCACTCACTAGTTGAACTATTATATTAACTTATTGATCCACCACCTTCACTGGCTCTTATCCTAGTTGGATATACCCATCTCTTCAACATAAAACCATCGTCACTATCCCTCCACCCTATCCCATGCCACCAAAACCACTAATACCAGCACAACTGCAGCCTAGCCAACAACACCAACCAGCCAACGAGAGAAGAAAGAGGGGAAGGGGGGAGGGGGAGCACACAAACACAAATCAAGCCTGATGGCAAGCCCCCCAAAATAGGTATCCTATCCCCCTTCAACTTCCCCCCTTCTCACCCCGTTAGCCCATTGACAAAGTCTAATTAAATGATTCTATAGATCAATATATTCCATTCTTCTAACGTAATATATATTTATGTTACTGCTGAGAAATTAAGAGCAAATTTCATGCACAAACAGTGGCCATGGAATAGATATAGTTAATCAAGATTACATCTTGCTTACAAAAAGCATCGGCCAGAAAATTGTGGAGAAGAGAATTGTTGGGCATGGGGATGTGGATGGGTTCAGATTCGGCTCTTCAGTTTCCCTTCAACCTCATATGTTTCAATGTGTGTAATTTTGTGTATTTGGATGTAAAAATGCACTGCAATTTTTTTGTGGTGCAAATTTTTTTGGAACAATTTGTTTGTGATTTTTGTCTCGTGCTCGTCAGAGTTTTGGGGGATTTAAAATGTTGTGAGATTAAGATATACATTGTGGAGGAATATGAGGGAGCACTTCTTGATATTTGGTAAGTGGTTAGTTCTTGATTCATATTGACAATGGTGGCAACAGTGGTATTTGAGGTTTTGTTTCCAACGGCAACAGTGATTGAATATAGTGGGGTGAAGCAGAGGCTTTTGGTTAACAGTAGCAAATGAGAAGGGATTAGATACAAGTATTGGTGGTAGTTTAATTTTCACAGCTTTCACTGTGTAGGTTTCGCAAGCGACGAAGGTTGTGATAATTGAAGATTTTGTTGGCAGCGTTAGCGGTGGTGATAGAACGAGAAGACTATTTTGGTTGACTTTCGGCAAAAAGAAAGAATTTGATATGGGTGCTAGTTGTGGTTTAACAACTATGCTTGTCATGGTCTCTCGCGGTATTTTGGTTAGGATGAAAATGTCATTTCTCGTGTTTTTCCAATTCAGTGTTTTCTACCAAACAACAAAAATGCCTTTGTTTAGTTAATCCTGGTTAGTAACGAATAGTTGCTTGAGTGGTTAGAGTTCTGCGATTGCTTTCAAGTGGTTAGGGGTTCAATTTTTATCACTGTCAAGTCTACAAATATTATCGCATCATGATAGGACAGCATGAGGAGATCTCTAGTTTAATTATTCCCTTCCTCTTAGACCTCTCTTGGTAATAAATAGGATCTCAAAAAAAAAAAAAAAAAAAGCTGTTCCTTGTCATTCAACTCTAAAACAAAATAATTTGGCTCCCAAAAGCTAACATGGGTAAAAGGATAAAAGAAAATAGAGGAGAATTATATAAATTCAATTGGACTCCACAACACACACACACACAAATTCTGGTTGACACTTGGCCAGCCTAATCTAGTACAAAATGCTAAAGTCCAAAATCCGACTACAATAATTTTTTTTTTTGGAGGAAATTTAATAATCCTTTGAGGTTTTTTTATCACTTTACTTTCTTAAACTATATCCTGACAATTAATTTTATCTCTAACGTTAATTTTTAGTCGCTTAAGTCCATTTGTTAAGTCAAAGCACATAATTGATCATTTTGTGACAAAAATAAAGAAAAATGCAATTTTGGTACAAAATGTTTGAGGTATCAGTAGTTTCAATATCTAAAATTTAGACGAAAGCAAATCTAGTACCAAATGTTTCAATTTTTCAGTACATTTAGTCCTATTGACCAGTTTTGTTAAAATCTTACTGGAAACCAGTCATGTGATATTCATGTGCCGATTATAAAAGTTTTCAAACAAAATTAAAAAAAATTGATTATCATAATTTGTAATTAAAGGCACACCGATGAATACTCTATCTCGGTAGATTTTTTTTCATTTTATCTGCTTATTTATCGTGTGTGAACTCAAATTAATGTCTTTAACAACAAATTATGGCAATTAAAATTTTTTTCTTTTTTTCTAATTCTTTTTGAAAACTTTTGTAACCGGCATGTGAGTATCACGTGACCGGATTCAGCTAAGATTTTGGTAAAACTAGTCAATAGAACTAAACATGCTGAAAAATTAAAGCATTTGGTACTAGATTTGCTTTAGTCCAAACTTTAGGGACTAAAACTACTGATACCCCAAACATTTAGTACCAAAATTATAATTTTCTCATAAAAATATCCTCCTCTCATGTTTTAGATATAAAACAACGGCTAGAAGACTTTTTACTCCTCTATTTTCTTAAATTGTTTATAAACTTTCTTATGTTATGCAATACCTTGTTCAAGACATTGCAAATCTAATGAGATTAAATTGTGAAATATTATCAACTATTTGCCACAATGACAGTCTTAGAAGGAAAATTTGATGTCTGATCCAATATGATGTTTGCTTTTCTCAAGTTTTGTGTTAGTGAAATTTTTTTCCCCGATAATCCTTTATTTTCATGAACATGCGAAATTTTGAATGGATGAATACTTTGTGATGGAAGAAAAACTATCGGGAAAATATCACTATTAAGAAAAATGGCTATCCTTATTTTTATCCTGCCACCTCAGAAGGACATTTTTATGAGTAAAATTTCTTTTTTAAGATTTCATGGGCATATTTATCCTTTTCATAATTGACCGTTAATTTGATCGTTAGTTCAGGGAATTAAGTTGCTAAAAATTAACGTTAGTACTAAATTGATAGTTGGGATATAGTTTAAGTAAATAAAGTAATAAAAACCCATCCTCCAGTGAGATCCTCTCTCCTTAAAATAGAACAAAGTATAATTAGTTACATTTATGCCATTGAACCGTCACACTAATGATCATTTTATCACGGTACTTTAACTATTTTTAGGCTCTGTCAACCAAAAAAAAAAAAAAAAAACTATTTTTAGGCACATGGCTTGGTGGACGCATAGTAAATTGGCTAAATCAGCAAGGACACACTTTTTAGTATTGACTGGGGTTTGCCAGCAAGTGAACTGATGGCTTGTTATCAGTTAACCTCTATTTTTCTTTGACTCAATAGGCTGTTCCTTTTCACTTTCTTTTTAGGCTTTCTTTTGTCAAGCATACAAGTAACCTTCTGAGACGTGAAAAAAAAAAAAAAACATAGTTTGAAAAAATACGAGTTTTCATATTTTATAATTAGACAAAACTTAGAATTTTGGAGGCCATTCAAGAAGAGAAAAGAATTTGGAGGGTCATGACAATGTTTCAAAAGGAAAAAACAAAAAAGATTCAGAATGTATTAGCGATCCTTTTATCCTTCTAGTTTTAGACGCACGAATTAGATTAAATATCATACTCCTAGATTTATGTCAAAGAAACAAATATTAGTGTATTCCCAGACCAAAAGAAGAAGAAGAAAACCCCAAAAAATAGAATAAAATAAAAAAATAAAAAGGAGGTCCCAAAAGTAGGATGGTGATTCATAGTTTGAAGTCAGTTTATGGGTGACTGGGCAGACAGACATAGTGCTGATTCAGTCACAGTGTGGTAGCTGAGTGCCTGAGACTGCAAAGTGTACGGTAAAATAAGCTGTTTCTGGGTACTGAATGATTTATCGTGTGGGTGTGGGTGTATGTGTGTGTTAAAAGCCTGCAAAAGAGTCTGAACAGTTGAAAGAAAGAAGCTCTGTGCTTTCTTTCATTGACGGATTCATCATTCATGGAATAGTAAAGCATCTTACATTTCAATGCCTGTCTTCCCTCCTGGTCTGGCCATCAAGTATCTGACCCTTTCTCAGCTCGCAGCCAGGCCTCAGACAGACTGCCCCCCTTTTGCAACAGGATTATTGTGTGCCGCAGAACGCAAATTAATTTGCTCCATACCCCGCGTACAACTTCAAATCCATACTGCTTGCCTTGCCATATCTAAGTGGATTCGAAGCCAGACTAGTAATCGGTTGGGTGCAATGCATGTTTATATTTTAGCAAATGTTGCATCCACGGTGCAAAACGTGTAAACGAACATAGACAATATTTTAGTATTCAAACGTTAATTGCTAATGATATTTAAGGTCATATTGAAGATTGGCTTAGACCAATTTCAAGTTTAGCTCAAATGAACTTTAATGGAGCTGCAACCAATTTGCGGCTCGGTAACTTGATTTTTAAGGCATGTTCATTCTATTTTCTAGTTATAGTGTTGAGTTTAAAGTCGAGTTTGACATGTTAATATAAACTTTGTTCAAATTTAATGAATCAAGTTTGATTTGGGTTCGATGTTTGGTTCATGTTGTTCTTTCTTCATGTATTTATGAATAATTCATAAGAATACAATTTTCTTTGTTAGAATACATGCCTTGTAGTATATATAACACAACGTACTTGTACGTGAATAGACGAAAATGCATATAAGACCTAACTGAAATAGGATGAAGTGAGAAGAGTCCAAAATTTTGATGCGTACTTTTTATGGAACTGAATTGTTTTTTGAGAGCCTTGTTTTACAATAAAATTTGCCTTTCAAATATTTCAGAAGAAAAACATTTTTTCATTTGCATGTTTATATTATGGTATACTTTACTCCTTAAAAAGCTCTGTGTTCATCTCAAGTGGTCTTATTAGGCCGGTAGTTTAGAAGATTGTACAAGGGTTTTATATGCAACTCAAATCACCTTTTGTAGTTTCCGGTATCAGAGAGATCCAATTAGGCTTGAAATTCTAGGCCACATAAATTAAAATAGAAGGCTTTCATTCAAGAAATTACTTCTGAATTCAAGTTATAGATGATGATATCTGAAACTATAAACAAATTCTTATTTTGAGATCAATTTCTTCGCCATGCACATAACATGAGAATATTATTCTTTAGCAATAAAACCAGATTTCGATTCTCAAGTCTTGAACAACAAAGGGATAACATGGAAATCACAAAATCAAGCTAGCGAAAAAGATATAGAATTTACTGAATATGAAATACGATTCTCATAGCTGAAAATACAACGGAAACGTTTAATCATTTTTGGGTTTGTAAAGTTTTTTTTAAAAATATTATTATCAAATTAAGTAGTTTGCAAAGTTTATTCTAAAAGAATTGTAAAGAAGCATTATATATATTGACGCCCTTTTAATTCAAACAGACTACCTGTAAACAAAATATTCTCTTCCATTTTCAAAATATAACTGAACAAATTGACAAGTTCTTCTAGAAATTAAACAAATATGCATAACATTTCCCAGAAATTGAAATCTAGACATTTCTCCATCCTTTAATACTATTATCCATAGTATTGACTTCTTACAAGTTTGTTATTTCATTATAGAAATACTTAGTAGTTTTATTTTGTTAAATGAAAGCAAACCTTTAATATAACCACACTTTCAAAAAGTAAATGCGAGTTTTGCCCAATAAACAAATAACAAAATGTAAATATCTTCTGACATGCCTAAGTGCTTTTCTGTTCCTTTTTTTTTTTTTTTTTTCGTTGAAATGATGGCAAACTTAATAAAGAAATTTTCTATGCATCTTCTGACATGCCTAATACATTACTGCCTTTTGCGTTCCAATCCAATCCAATTCACTTGTTTTCGTGGTTTCATTCATATCTTTCGCCAAATCCACCTCTTCAACCAGTCCAATGGTTCAACAATTACTCATTCAATACAAGATCTCTGCTCGAATATGTTGCTCTTGCAATTGCAGAAACACTTTAGCTCAAATATAGAGCATCCCACAATTCTTCTTGAACTGAAACTCTTAGAAAAAACTGTCTCTTTATGCTCTCGTTGAATAATATTGAAGGAGCAATTTGATATTCTGGATTCAAGAAGCAAGCAGAATATCAAAATGATCTGCATCAATAGCATTAAAATGACTCCTTTTCTTGTGTAAATAAAAAAAAAATTAAGCACCAACTGATATCTGCTGCCTATTCTTCATGTATATAAATGACATCTCATGTATTTCCTTTTGCTTCCATTAAAGAAACTCGTCCAACAAAATCTTGCACTAGTTACTATTCTTACCATACGTAAAGCATATAACACAACTAATGTAGTCAGAGAAAATTGGCTTTGTTAAACAAATATAGCAAAGGATGCAAAAGCCAAATTTGGCTCTGGGACCCTGCCACTATTACTGTAGTAGTAATCAAAAGCTCTCTCAGCTGATCAGCTAAGTGTCTGAAAGCAACCATAGGAAAAACAGCAAAGATTTTAAACCACTTGCGAATAAGACATAAATAAAAGCATGCGGCAAAATCCCAGATACTTGCCGACTAATTAAGACTAGGAAAAAAATGCAAGAACTTCTAGGAAATGTGTTGTACAGTACATAGCTGTAAAAAGACGAATAACAATAATGATATTAATATATTAATATTAGTAATGGATATTCAGTACAAACTTGAAAAATGAGAAAAGAACAGTTCTCAGACCACAATACTACATATGTGTACAGAAAGGTAGAACAGAAAATTCCAGACCCACCACCATTAAGTAGTACTTTTTTGGCCTTCTGATTCAGAAATCCACTATTCATGCCTCATTTTTCTGCAAAATCAAAAGCCCAGACAGACAGAGGGGTCAAAAAAACAAAAGAGAATGTGGTCATCAAAGAAACAGTTAGTGCAAAGTAAGTAATACCAGAAGGGTAAATTCATGTACCATTTCGAGTCATGAAGAAGTCATGTGCAGAGTTTGGCATGGAAATTGAAAGCTGGATTTTTGAAGAAACTGGAACGTGATGATGATTATGGCTTGGCAATTTGTCATTATCATGAGTTTCAAGCCAGGAATCTTTGTCTTTTGGAGGCCATTCATCGAAGAAATGGTGCATCACTTTCTTGGGTTGATCATCTCTGTCCATTGTTGAAAGCATCATGTTATCTTGGTAATATTGCTGGCCTTGCTTTTGTAGCATTGAGGAGTCGTCAAGGCTTTGAAGCTGCAAGTTATAAGAGTGTCCGCTACTACCTGAACAAGATCTCTGCTTCAGATGGCCCAGTGGTGAACCCATTGTCAGTGGTGCTAGTTGCCAAGAAGAATCATCTAGTGATGAACATGAAATATTTCTCATAGTCCCTGAAGCTTCGGAGAAAAATGCATGTTCGTCCACTTCCTCTTTCCCTCCTACCTGACCATAGCTGTTGATGATTTTTTAATTAGCATTAATTACTTAATAACAATGTTCAGCAATAAGAATTTTTAGAAAAATAATAATGTAGTAATTCTTTTGAATGCAACACATTCAAATATTAAAAAACGTGTATAAAAAATCATTTACAAATTTTTTGAGAATATGTTCGATCCAAGCAAAAAATCACTAGGAGTAGTTCAAACTTCAAAGGAAAAAAAGAAATTTACTACCTGTAGCCTTTGCCTGCATGAGAATAAGGGCCAGATTCCAATAAAAGGTTGGTGGTGGTGGCCGTGTTTTCTTGAGATGAAAAATCATTCCCCGGAGGTCTAGAGGAAGATGAATGGGGATAAAGGAAAGGATATTGCAAAGGAGCAGGATGAGAGAAGTTAGGATGGTGATGGTGGTGGTGATGGGGTTCTGAATTAGGCAATGATGTGAGAGAGGAGAGAGAGTGATGAGAAGTTGGACTAGAGGGTGAAGGGGTGTTTTTGGTGATTGATGAGATAGGCATAGCTGTTGGCGGTGTCGTTGTTGTTGATGTGTTAGTTGAGATAGATGGTATTGGTGGTGTTGTCATAAGTTCCACAGGCTTTCTTGAACGGTTTCTGCCTCTGTGCATGTGTCTCTCACAGTACTTGGAATCAGGGTATGCTTCTTTCGAGCACCTCCACTTCTTTCCATCTGTTCTCCTGCACCTTCCTGGCTCTGGATCTATTTTTCTCCCAAAACCCATCTGAAAACAGTTCCATCCCACTGCATAGTGATAAAAATCATCCAAAAAATCCCATTAAATTCTTTTCATCACGGTGATTAAACATATCAATAGGAAAACCAAGAGGAAAAGTAGTATTACTATTTTATATACATTAGTAAAAAACTCATCTCTTTTTTCTATTTTTAGGTGAAAACGAAAGTACAAGTACTATGAAAAAGCAAGCAAAGATAGAAAGACTTAGTAGAGTGAGTTGTTCATCACGTTGAGGCTGGTGGAGGAGGAACTTTGAGGAGAGAGAGGAATCCAAGCTTCTTCTGACGGTGTAAAGAAGATCAGGTGGGATGGACATCCCAGAAGCCATGTATTTAAAGATAAGAGCTTGATGTTCCAGTTCTTGCCACTGAGATGCAGTGAAAGGGAACCTACTTCTTGCGCTACTCATCATTGAAAAACAAACTGAAAAGTAAGGAAAGATGGAAGCAAAACCAGCTTTCAGCCCCACCTGGATTCAGACTAAAGAGAGGGATGGATATACAGGGAGCTAGGAGGAAGAGGAACTAGAAGTACTGATGATAGTGTTTACTGCGTCAAATTTTACTTGTAGAGGTGCTGCTGCTGGGTGAAGGTGGTGATAGTACTTGGTTAGTAGAAGAAGTGAGTAGTAGGTATATTTATTTCAGGGACCATTTGGGCTGCAGAATCTTCTGTACATGGATAAAACTAATGGTTCTGATCAATATAGCTGCCACCTCTCTCTTCCTCTATGACACACACACTCTCACACACGCACAGTAATAGTATCCCTCTCTCTCTCTTGAACGTGTACTGTGCACATATTATGACTGCACCTCTCTGTTGCATCTGCTCTGCTACAGCTGCAACTATGCTGCCTTTATGGCAGCACTTGTCTCTGACAACAATACGGAAATCCATAAACTAAACGAGGGTGGGGGAGTGGGTTGGGAAAGGTCGCTAGAGGGGCTTGGGCCCGGGGGACCTAGGTGCCTAAGTAAAACCAACTGAACCAATAAACAAGTCTAGTAGTAGTATTTATATTATGAGATTATTTGTGTGTAAGCTTTATAAGAGTTGGTGACTGAAACGCAGTGTGGCTAGATCATGAGAAGATCGTACGGGGTTTGAACTTTTACTGCTCCCTACTCCTCTCTACTCTCTAGTCTCTACTTTTACTTTTCGTTTATCTCTGTTACTTTACCTGCAATACCATTCCACTACTACAATTTTGACCTTTCTCAATATGGGGAGGTGCTTCAGTGCCTCTTCTGAGCCATCTGAAAGTTTGAATAATCTCCAGCACTCTAACCAGTTAGCAGAGTAACTAGTCAGGCACACGTACAATTACTAAGATTTTGGATTTCGGACACAAATATCATTTGCTTCTGCTTCTTATTACGTGAATTTCTTTTGCTTTTAGTGAGTTTGAGATGTGTAGTTGGATCATTTTTAGATCTAGTGCCGCACAAGCACTTGTGTCGTAATGTTCGACGCAATAATGTATGAGTAGTTATGTTGAAACATGAGGGGGACAAAATTTACACAACATAATTGACGTATAGTCGATTTTAACATACATGCATCTTAAGTTAATATACGCACATTACTGATAAATCACTTGTAGTGCTACAAACTCAAAAGGCTAGCTCATTAGGATTTTATATGTAAGAATTTAAATCCTGCATTCGTAGAGTAACAGTCATGATAATAACATCTTTAAAAGGTACACAACAAAAAATAATGTGTCAGAGGATTTGAGGCCTACATAGCCTCTAAGTAATTTGTATTCTTGCTTATACAAAAACGAAAATGTGTAGATCTTTGTTTGGTAGGAGCCAAGAAAGGACTAGGCTTGAGTAGTGTGTCCATGTGACTTTAATCGGAAACTGATTTGATACTTTTTTTTTTTAATCCTTGATAATAAGTACTTAGTTAAAGTGAACTATATTAATCCTTCCCAGAAAACAAAAAGATAAAAAGATTGTATTTACCGCTTGATGTATAAACTAGCACTTTTCTTTTATTCATCCTTGAAAATCTATGTTTTGTCTCGCAAATTTTGGATGATAGATCACCGTAATTTGTTTAATAGTTTGCTCTAAGTATCCAAACTATTAAAAACTTAACTAACGGTTCAGGTAGTAGTTCGCAAGTTTGCGAACCGTCAGTTTCCTAAACTAGTGCATTTATGATATAGATTATTTTTAAAAAATTGTGTTAAAAATTACAGTATATTTTAAGTAACAAGCACATTTTTATTATTCAAATTTGGGTAAACAAAAATTTAGACTTAGTTTGTATTTATATATAGTTTTGATAAATATTTTTGCAAAAATTAAAAAAATAGAGAGTTTTGAATTAGTTATTTTTGGTATTATCAAAAGTTTATTTTTAATAATAAACAAAATTTATATAAATGATTTATTCATAAAGTGAAATTGAGGATGGAAAGTAAACATTTTAAACAAATTTGGATTTTTTTTTTAAATAAACTTAAAAGTAACTAATTCGGATGCCTAGTATTCTCGAACTGAATTTTTGTGTAGCCAATCATCTGGTTACCCTATATAGATAGGCCAGTTCATGATTCAAATTTTTGTTGAACCGATAAAATCAATTCAATTCAAATTTTTGGCACAAGAGCTAGGTATCAGACCCATGAACACCCCTAACTCTAAGTTATTGGAATCCAATTAACGAAATTAATGGGTTATTTCTACTACATTAATTTACATATGTCTTCCTATATATTTCTATGTCAAATGCTCAGTTAATGATCAATGCCAAATTTCATGGAATAGTATTTTACTATTTGGTAAGAAGGCGTGAAACTGAAGGGCACAGCACGTTCACGCTTCGGGAAACAAAATGGATGTTGCAGGATATTTTCTGTCGTCCTGAAGTGTGCCGTTAAGATGGAGTAGGATTTCACGCCTTTGGTGAAAAATGGTCCGCCCCTTTATACTCTGAGGATACTCTGAGAAGGCACTTTAACCTGAACCTTTGGACGATCGTAGGGAGCCCAGTAATATATCGAGAAGGAGCCATGAAGATATGCGAATGGGATCACGCCTTCTGAAATGATTCTACAGAGCGCCAATGAAGGCGCTGTGAGATAATGAAATTAGATTAGCAAATGCAGTTGTTGCAGTTTTTACCTCCATAGCTTGAATAGTTTCAAAAATTAGCATATTTATTAATTTTTATATTTAATCAATCATGGACAAAGGAATAAACCCAAAAAAGGAAAAACAAAAACAGTGAATATATGCCTTTAATTTCTTACATCTAACATCTCAATCTTTAGCATTCTTCTCAAGCTCATAAAAGCATCTCGAATTGTTTGTTAACAAGTAGTTGTGTATTGTATTACCATCGGATGAGATCATATGACTGCAAAAACCTTAATATCTTCCACAGTTCATAATTTTTTAAATTAACATTCATTTGATTTTATTTTTTTAAAAAAATAAGCCGACGAACTATTGAAACTCTAATCGATCAATACAATTAGTTTGATTCCTCAGTTGCCCTTTTTTTTTTTTTTTCTTTCTTGGAAAAACTGTATGCATGGATAACAATATAACACCAAAAAGAATCACTGATGGAAAAAAAAGCTTAAAAATGTGTACATGTTTCTTAGGCTTTTTCCTACGATGGTGAGTCAACGGAAACTGCTTGATAATTTTGTCAGCCTTGTTGAGACATAAGACCTGAAGTTTTTTTCAGCTTGCGAGTTATTTGATAGACGAAAAAGTTTTTCCAGCAATTTTGAAATGACATAAAAATAATTGCTTGATTAGAAAAAAATCTAATTTTAAATACAATTCAATATAGGTAAAGGATTAAATAACTAGTGCGACTGATTTACTGTGGACCATATGGACTAAACTTGATCGATATCGACAAGTACCCGAGTTTGCCATGTATGGTTTGATTTTTTGATAATTTTTGTTCTATCTTTTTGAAGAACAACAAATGTGGTCGGAATCTTGGTCAGATGCCTGTCTGACCAATCAGCCCAATATAATTTCCCAGATTTTCAAGGTACTTCTCCAAGAATTATTCTGCCCACCTTCCTTTTTTTTTTCATTTTTTAATTTTGGATTGACCAATTATTAATGTTACACTACAAGCTGCAAAATTCCAAAGGACCAAGAGCCACCGACTCCTACTCTCTTAGCATATGTTCCTTAACCTCAAAGTACATCCTAAAGCATTCCTTTTTATTGGTTATCATCCCTCAGATCCCTTCCAGCCATGTATACAAGAAGTCTCTGCTGGGACACAGGATTGTTCCCAAAATTCAGTGGCCAATGACTCCAACCGGAATGGGTGGCTCAGTAATTTGCTACTCAATTTGGCTGCGTGATGCCGTTCATTTGAAGTTAAAGATAATCAATATGATTACGTATTACCGAACTCGATTTATTTTGGATAGCAAACTGTCTCGTGCAATTACACTTGTAAAATGAGGAGGCACTGCATCTAGCCAGAACCAAACACAAATAGGGTAAAAGCATAGTATACAAATTTACAGACTCAACAGTAAAAAGCCAGAACTTGCTGTGGACTCTGCAGATACATTTCCCCTGTAAATTTCCTTGTCAAATTGCCCAAAAGCATTAGTTGGCAAAGTACACAGCATTAATAGCTTCACAACCCTCCAAAACTTATTCCTATCATGCCTATGGCTGTTCTGACAAAGACTCTGACTCAGTGGCCCATATGACGGACTTCCTCTCTGTATATCCGTGCGTGAAAGCACCTGCAACAATGTTATGCTCCTCACTCAATTGTTGGTGAAATCCTGTTGCATTGGGCCTCAATTGGGTCCTGCCTAAAAGCACCGTACCATTTCAAAATCCTCTCTTTAGTACTATCAGCGAAGTTTGACTGATCAAGCTAAATAATGCACAATCTTGATATATTAAGCAGTTATTCTATATCTAGCATAGCACCTGATGACATTGCCAAACATTTCTTGCTAAATATGCAGACTTTCTAAGATAATAGATCTACTGGCCCAAAATTTGTTATGCTTCGTTATGTAAGAAAAAAAAATCTCAGCATGCTATAGTTCTATAAGGAATAATTTTAATTCATAATCAATTGTTTTTGGTACACATGTCCCAGTTGGGTTTTATGATTATAAAGAAGCTATAGTACAAGGAATTGCAAAATCAAGCACACTCAACTGTAAAAGTTCCACTGCATCCTCACAGATCTAGAAAATTTTTAACATCTACTGTTAAAAGGTTTGAGGAATGAATGATCAGTTACCGTGCAGGAAAGTACTTCATAGGAATTTCATCTGCCATCCGTAGACCTAAGAGTTGATGCAAGTCTTAGTAAAACGATAAACTTCTCTCTCTCTTCTGGTTGTTTCTGTGGAGATCAACCATCCAATTTCCCGGCATTGGAAACAGCATTTCGTTCAGGATAGGGTTTGGAAATCAATTTTGAATTGAAACCGAAGTGGAAAGCAGAAGATGAGCCATAATGAAAGCTAATATCTTTATCTAAAAGTTTAAGCCCCTGTTGCGAGAAATCTAGGACCAAAATATCAGCCTTATCTAGCACCATATATATCATCCTTTGTGTCCAGAGCAAAAAACATGTAGATCCACAGAAGCAGTAAACAAGCTGTTTAGCTCAGGCACTTTGCAGATGAATGGAAATGTTAAACACTTCAAGCAATCGGGAAACATCTCCCAAATTAATAATGATACATCTGTTCCCCGATCTGGAGTACACCAGATTCCTGAATACTTCCAGCAGGACACAGGACACAGGACACAGGACACAGATTTTAAAGGCATTTAAGCTTAAGGCTAGGCAATTAACAATAGAAGCATCTAAAGTTCTAAACTAGGATCAGAAAGGAAGCCCTGAAAAGCTGAAAGCCTTCGTCAGATTAACTATACTGGGACTGCTGCATCCAGAAACTGACCAGCCAATGTGGACCTGCCAAGAATGCCCATTATAGTTTAAAGATAACTGCAAAAATGGAATATCAACACAATTGAAGCCATACCTTACAGAGGAAAGCCTCAAGTTGCAGAATAAGGGGAGTTTTGAAAATAGTGTATCAAGGCCCTCAGCAAGCTTCTTCAGCTTAAATCCCTCCCCAACCTCACCGCAAAAATAAATAAAAATAAAAATAAAAATAATAGCAGAAAAAGTATACATCTCCAAGAACAAAAATACAGCCACTAGATCGAACTTATGCTAGAGCATTCATCTAGCAAGGGAAAAAAATGAACGCGAGACAGAAAAGTAAGGCATTTATATACATTTCAAATCCTGTTTACAACTGCCTTCTCATTTGAACTCCTAAATATATTGAAAATTTGTAAACACAAGTCTGGAAAAAAAATATGGTGTTACATGTCCTTGCAAAGCTAAAGTTAGATTCTACATAACTAGCCCACTGCAGAAAGAAAAGAGTGAACTAGAGAAGATGTTATTATCCACTGACAGAAATATATATATATATATATAAATCATATCAAACTTAAACATAAATCACTATATGTAACAGAACTTGCGTTCTGCTGACTATAGCTGGCTATAGCATTGCACATTGCCAGGTCAAGTATGCTAGCAAAACTACTCCTTTTGGAAGAAAGAGAGCACAAGATCTGTATGAACTGAGAATAGCTGTGTGTCCACAAAAAGCTGCACAACATACAGAAAACAACTAATCAGTATGTTCACATTGGCCAAACCGTGTCAACTAAATAAACGAGGATAAATACAAGGAAAATTGTACATTGCTTTCATGAACATCTAATCGAAATGCACCAATCTACCAACAAACATAACCTACCTTCATAAAAGCACGGTCTCGACCGGGAAAAGACTCAATGAAACTCTCCTTTAAAAGTAAAGATACCTAATGCAAAATAAAGCTAAGTTAGAAGTCATACAGTTTCAAGAGATAACCTTTTTTTTAAAAAAAAAAAAAAAGGCATGAGCAAGTGATTATACTATTTCAAATGGACTGTTGTGGACCAAGTGGTTATCTACAGATCATTTCAACAAAAATAATATTTAAACCTTCATTTCAGAGCATGGCAATATGCCTGATAATGCATAAAAAACATAAAACATGGAATGCTTGAAGAAAATGGTAACTGATGTCTAATGATCAAATTATTATTGCAATGAAAAATGTGGTCTACATTTTGGTAGCAAGCTTGGAATCATGAACTTTCATAAACAATTCTCCAGAAGTTATTTGAAAAGCTAGGAAAGGATTCTCTTCATCTTGAAACTAGATGTTGGAGCAGTGTAACATGCAGTCAGATTGTAACACAGTCAATTAGAACTCCAATTAGATCTTCTAATAAATGAAACCTGACCAGATAAATATTTCTCTCAAGCATTATGTGAAATTCATATTGTCAGATTCACTCACCACACAACAAGGTGGATAGTTAATTTTGCACAATACAGCAAAAAGGATAAGAACAAACCTACAAAGCAACTTTATTTCAGTCTAAAATTCAATTCAGTACTGGGGAAAAAAGAAAAAAGAGAACTACAAAGTATGACCCTCCTCCTTTCCCTCACCCCAACCCAATACACGAAAAAGGAAACCAAAAATTCACGTAATAGGGGTTTCTGAAAGAAAAGCAATTACAGATTAGTTGGCCAAAGTTTCCAGTCAAAGGATTCTTTCATAAGTTCTTAGCAATATCAGGAGGCCAAATAACAAGTGAAATAGTGAAAGCTTTAATCAATATTGTGTCCACAAAACACAAACCTTATCATCATTGGATTGCACATTAGTTATTGTGTGTGAACGAAGGTTGGAGCAAAGAGAATCCAGGTAAGTTCTCAGGACTGATAGGACGCCTTTGGCAGCTTCAACCTAATAGAATATTACACAAATACAATGAAAACAGAAAACCAGTTAAAACTTAAAAACAAACACAAAAAGACAACAGCATCCATCTAATTGTCAACGATATGAGAATCAGTTGTTAACAGGCCTATCATCACTGTAAATAGTTCCGGTTAACAACAATCATCATTGCAAGCAAAGAAGCCCATCGGGCATGTACTCCTTAGATAAAGGATCATACTTATCAGATTTCAACCAACAAATCCTACTCTTTTTCTGCCTGATATAGAAAGACACGGTCAATCAGGATAAGCCCATGACTTTGCCAACTCAAAGTGGTGACTGGAAAAGTTTTTCATATTAGCTAAGAAACTATCAGTGGAATCTTTGCAATAGGAGAAAAGCAAGGATCAATTGTCATGACAACAGGAAAATGAAACCAATATGCCTATGCTTCAATCGACTGTCTAAACCAAATGGGAAATTTTGTAGCATGTTGCCCTCACAATCAAAAACTATATTTCTGTGGCTTCTATCCAAACAAAACTTTTGATTTAGCACCATTTGGCGTCTACAACCGAGTCACCTTAGAACAACAAAAGAATTTATGGAGATGGACAGTGTTTCTAAATGATATTATGCATGATTTTAAGACACAGATAGCAGTAAACTATTCAGAAGAATATACTCAAAAAAGGATATAGTGAAAGCCAAGTAAAGGTATGTACCTGCGCATCGGTACATTCATATATTGGCCTTTTTCTCCCCAAAAAACTTTCTCCAACAAGTTTTGCATGGTAAGGACTTAGAGATGAATACAATTTCCTATGTTTGGGTAGTGTTGGTATACTTGGTGACTTCACCTGTTACCTCAAAAAAAAAAAAAAAAAAAGACAACCATAATGACAAGAATATAACCTCTATAAGATATGGGGACTTGAATATTTGCATTCAAAAACCCATTCTGAACAACATTTTTCAAGGTGACACAAATCTGATTATGCTGAATGGTATATATATTTATGGAATGTACAACCCTAATAGACAACCAAGCCAAAGAGAGAATTAAAAAAATTGGTTAATTGTTGATTAAGATTATAGAAAAGGTTAAATCAATCGAGGACATATGCAAAGGAAATTCTGCAGACAAAACGGACCACAGAAGGTCAACCATTTAGACAGAGAAAGCCAAAATTATTCCTGCCATGCAAACTCAAATTCCCCCCACCAATAAAATCCTAGAAAACCAAGCATGGAAATTAAATCAAGTCGAACACAAAATTAGTCTAACTACATTTCACTAATCTTATTTGTTTCATTCCCAACAGGCACAAAATTGGAAAAAAAAAAAAAAAAAAAAACTAAGGCATGTATAAAAAGGGTCTAAAGGCGGCATAGAGCATCGTGTAAATTGGACAAACCACAAGGATGGTAGACACATATTCTTCAAACCGAGGGGTACACTGCAACTAGTGTACTTCAGTAAGAGAAAATGTAATTTATAGAGTATCCTGGTTTAGATCACTCAATATATGACGATCATGCATAATTTGTCCATGTCTCTCACTCATTAAGACTT
>JAMWEH010001628.1:0-21302 GCA_024721245.1 Mitragyna speciosa | reverse complement strand
TGCCTTGTACATATTCTAGGGATAAGGGACAATAAAAAGAAAATAACATGCAAATGGAAAAAAATCCTAAAAATAAAAAGATGCATATAACTGGGATGAATTGCATGCAAAATGATGAAACTACATGTGTGAAGACACAAGGGTCTAACGTTGGATCAGCCCATTTTTTACTATTTTCTTACTAGCATTAGATTGGTGACGAAACGAAATAATCACAACTAGTGTTGTGACGTCACAAATAGAAAATGAATAAAAGCATAATAAAAGTAAATAAACACATAAATGCATATAGATCACATAGGAGCACATAATATATAATTATAATATCGGAAAGCAGATAAACACAGAAGCACATACTACATAAAAACACATAGCACACAAGCCCTAGCTATTATATTTAGGTGCTTAACTACAATCTAAATGGAGAAAATAAGAAAAATAATCTATCTAAATTATCTATTACACTTGCTTTTTTAGATACAAATTTTGTTAAATAAAAATATCATCTATCTATTACATTGCCTCTCTAAATACAAATTTTGTTAAAAATAAAAATAATTATAATCTATCTATTACATTCTTCCAAGTAATTAAAAAATTAAAATTAAGTAAATAATATAACATAAAAAAATGCCCAAAAGTTAATAAATAAGAAACATATACAAAACACATAAGAAAAATACATAGAAGCACATAAAAGCACGTAAATAGAAATTAAAGGATAATAGAGATATCTTTTGTCTGAAGACTTGGTACAAATACTAACAAAATGAACAATCACATCACGGTACCACTATTTTGGATAAATAAAGCATAAAAGGGTAAACTTTAACAATTTGTGAGGAAAAAATGTATGTTCAACAATGTTTTAGGGGGAAAACCTAAATTCCAATAAACTTGAAAACAAAAACATAAATTCCAGCAAGCCTAGGGTTGAAAATGCAATTCCCAGTAATTTTGTCAACAAAAATGCAATTTACAGCAAACTAAAGAGCAAATTGATAATTTTCAGCAATATTCAGGGGGCTAAATTGTAATTTCTAACAAGTTTGATGGACAAAAATATAATTTTTAGCACACATAATGACAAAAATTGTAATTTCTAACAATGCATAGGGGCAAAATTGTAAATTTAGTAAATTAAGGGCAAAAACAAAAATTCCTGCAAGCCTAGGGTCAAAATGTAATTTCCAACAATATCCAAAGGCAAGAAAGTGTAATTCCAGCAAATATAGTCCAAAATTGCTGACAATGTAATTTCTGACAATGCATAGGGCCGAAAATGTAATTTCAGCAAATATAGTCCAAAATTGTAATTTCTGGTAAGTTTGGAAACCAAATTGTAATTATTCTAGACATAATTAAAAGGAAATTAAAATCTAGAGACCAATCTACAAATATTAAGAATCTAAATGCAACAATTAAAAATGTTCAGAGCAAAATAATAATCTAACCAGATACTAGGGGCTAAATCATAAATATCAATTCTTTAATAAAATGAGTTTGAAAATAAAAGCAGCAAAATGACGTAGCAAGACTACCTCGAAACTTCGTCGTTTTGGTATGTGATCTCTCCCTCGTTTCTGTTTTTTTTTTTCCCCAATTAAAATGCAAGACAAAAATCGTAAAGTAAAGAAAACAAACCCCCCACCTAAATCGTTCTCCAAAACACAGAGACCCCGATTCTCTTTCAAACCCACCATTTCCCAAATCAAAGCCAAAAATCCCAATCCTTCAAATCTATGTGCAAATTAAATGCATATAAAACACATCCATGCTTATACTAAGGGAAATGGAAGGAGAAGGGAGATTTTTTCTTACCTAGCTTGAGACGAGGTGGAGATAGAAGTGATGAGATGGTCGCTGGTGGCCACAAATTGAGGCCGATTGTTTGTGCAGTTGCGGTGGCATTTAGCGACCGTGGTGGATGAGGAACGTTGGAGTTTGATGGCTGCGGTTGATTGTGGTTTGCTGATGTTGGTGATGGTGGCGTTCTGGCCGTGGGTTTGGGTTTAAGTTTTGGTTGTGCAGTGGTGGTGTGATGGAAGAGAAGGCAGGGAAGGGGCTGTGATGATTGTTGATCGTTGGCGGTGAATGAGGCTGATGGAGGTGATGGTGAAGTGTGGGTAGGTAGCGACGTCGTGGCTTGTGGCGGGTTTAGTGTGGTGGCGGCCGCTGATTGTTGTTTGATGTGCTTGTGTTTGAGCTGGTGTATGTGAGGCCGTGTGTGATGACTGGTGAAGGTTGTGAGTGAACTGTGAGGTGTGTGCAGAGGGTGAGTGAAGTTGTGCTTGTGAATGTGAGTGAGCTGGTGAGCGTGTGTGCTTAGTGTGTGCAGGTGAAGAAGAAAGTGTAGTGTGTGATAGTGACTATTGTAGTGTGTGATAGTGAGAGGGCCAAGAGTTGTGATTCTGAGAGTGGTGTGTGAGTGAAAATGAGTGAGATCCAGTGAAGAGTGCTTGAGTGCAAGTAAAATGGTGTGAGGTCCAGTGAATTGTGAGTGTGTTCTTGGTGAGTGAATCGTATTGCAGTGAGAGTGAAAATGTGTGAGCTGTGTGTGGGCCGAGTGTTTGTGACGGAGTTGACGCATATGGGTGAGTGAACTTGAGGCTAGTGGTGGTGTGAACTTTGGGAAAAGTATATAATACACCACGTGTATTGTCACTTGGTGTACTTGAATCAATAATTTATCGTCATGTGACAATAGTGGGTCATACCTTGTATTATTTGACGATGTGTGATTGGTTCTAATGCATCACGTGACACGCCACGTGGCGCGCGTGGTGCACACAATACTCACTCGTGAACTTTGAGTGTTGCTGAGTGTGAGAGTTGTGAGGTGCATGAGTGTGGTGGGTCATCTATTTTGCCAGCTTTGTGAATAAGTTAGTGGGCTGATGTTAATGCCTGGTGTCGGTGATGGAGTTTGTGGAATTGAAGTGAAAGTAATAGTGCATTGTTGAGTGCGGGAGTGAAGTGAGTTTGCTATGAAAGTGAAGGTGAGGCCGAGAGTTATCGTGTTGAAGGTTTTTGTGTGAAATTGGGTGCAGGTGATAGTGATGGAAGCATAGGTGATTGATGGGGGGCTATCGAAGATTAGGTGCGTGAGAACAGGGTGCTTGACGGTGGGGCTATGTGTGAATAGGGTGGCTGGATAAGACGGTTAGCAGGTTTTTTTTTTTTTTTTTTTCTGAACTTTGTAAGAAAAATAAAAAATTAAAATAAAATAAAATCCATTTGAACTCCTTAAAGTTACTAGGCAATTGCTACCACGCATCTCGCGGTAGTAGTAAATTTATGCCCACCATTTGTATCAGTTTAATAATAATAATTGGTATTATTTTAAATTGCAACTAAAACAGTATATGACAATCATTCTAACACTATATAGAGAAATTAATAATTAGATAGGAAAATGGTTAGTGGCACGACTTGTTTAATAGTTGACATCGATTATTGATTTTTTATCTTTTGTTTTGAAGACAAAAATTTATGAGTTTATGAAAAATGAAATATCAATTACTCATGTATATATCTCTTGACCCTATATATATCTCCATACAAATGCAAATATCACAATTTTCTTGTTTTCACCTTGCAACAAAGATAGGAAGAATCTCAAATAATAAATTTATAAATAAGAATATACATAGTATTTGTTGGAGTTGTTGTACCGAATTTTTTATTTTCTATTTATAGTATAAGAATATACATAATACTACTTTTTCTTGCTAGTACTAATGCCTACAATGTTTTATTTTATGTTTATAGTCATAAGACTATACATAGTGCTACTCTTTCTTGCTAGTACTAATGCACTATAGTACAATACGTTGAGAGTGAAACTTTCAATAAAACATTGATGGCAAAAACATAATCAGAAATTGAAACTGGGGCAAGTGATTCATTCAAAATATAATTAAAATGCAATTTTACTAAATCCACAAGAAATTAAAAGATATTAACTCTTAAATAGTGTGGTGCATAAATTTTTGTTTTCAATTTAAATATTAATATGCAGATTTTAGTCCATCATTTTCAATTTAATGATAAATGATAGTAAGTTTGAACCTCTAGACAATGTACAAAGACTCACGAAGTGAAATAAACACTGGCAATTATCAAAGTAAGAGGAGCTATACAGAATGATCAAGTGATCTTTTTGATGCTGCATGTCGGAGTCTTTGAGATGCAGTAATGAGAAGTGGGCTCTCTGTATGGCACTCCCTCTGTTGATTTTTTATCAGGGATAATTTTACATACCTCCCTTGAGGTTTGCATAATTATATTTGTTTCTCCTCTAGTTTTAAAAATTACATTTACACCCCTTGTGTTTATATTTTTCATAACAAAATAAGTTCATTTTGATAATGTAATAAAAAAATGCCAACTAAACACCTTAAAATATGCTTAATTATTTTTTAAAAAGATAAATAAATATTAAAAATTAATTAATTAGTCATAAAAATGTCATAAGTACTGATATTTTTAAGTCAAATTTTTAATCTTCACAAAATATTACTACTTCAAAACTTAGTTATCTGACTAATCTAAATGAATTTATTTTATCTATTAAAATTTTACAAATAAATATGTTAATAAGAAAGAGATGACCAATTTAAAAGTAATTCAGAATATTTTAAGGTATTTAGTTAGTGTTTTTAAGTTATAATGGACTTATTTTGTTAAGAAAAATATAAACAAATAGAGTGTAAGTGTAATTTTTAAAATTTAAGAGAAGATAAGTGTAATTATGACAAACCTCATGAGAGGTATGTGTAATTATCCCTTTTTATTGTGGAATAAACGGTACTTGGGATGGGGCTAGCTTGAAGATTGACGAGGAGTGAAGAAACTGTATAGTTCTACTGTTGACAAAAGCAAAGACAGCTGACAAGTTTGAAGGGGGGTTAAACGTAAAGAGAATGCATGTTCCAACATGGCAGAATTTAGTGCAGACTGCGAGGCATAATTTTGCAAATAAAAAAGAAAGCAAGGAACTTATTTTATTTATTTATTGGTAATAATAGCAAGGAATTTATTTTACCAACACATAAAAAGTCCACAAATTGTAAGATTTCATGAACAATATCATTCAAGCATTACACTAATCCATCTCAATATAAGTCATTTTCTCCCAAAGCATCAAAGTACACCTCTCTAACTCGTTGAGGTAAGTTTTCAAAATTTTAACTAAACTTGGTGAAAAAGCAAGCGACCATTCCGTGGTTATTACGACGCGTATTAATTTAGGTCAAATCTTGTCATTGATATGAATCAGCCCCATCTCTCAAGCACAGCTACTTTCACTTATCCACAAGAATGTGCTCACTACTCATCCATGGTCCTTCGCCTAAGCTCTATTGTAAAAATTCCTCTTTTTCAACTAACCTCTTGTATAAACAATCTACCACTACAATTAAAGCTATAAACAAATTGAGTTATTTACAAACACAATACAGCTTAGCTCAGCTCAGTTCAATTCATGAAAGTTTGAATTCAATTCGTTCGTATAATTAAATGAACCAAACTCAAACTCTTGCACGTTTATTAAATGAGCAAGAGTTCGAACATGAGATATTCGGCTCAATTCGGTGAGCTCGCTCATTTATTAAACGATCAAGAGTTCGTATATGAGATATTTAGCTCGACTAATATCTTTACACTTATCTGAACTAAGTTGTTCACCACACAACTCGATTGGATTCGTGAAAGTTCGAGTTCGACTCGTATAACTTAACGAATCGAGTTCAAACACTTGACTCGTTTAATAAAGCAGCAAGATCAAACGAGTCGCTCATTTAATAAATGAACACGAGTTTAAATACAAGATATTCAACTCGTTTCGACTCAAATAATATCTCTAATTACAATATAACCATCATGCTTTTCAACTGCGAATAAATTTCTGAAATGGTAGTAAGCTATGTTATATAAAATCAATGCTCTAAACCACAATGAAACTTCTATCATGTACCTTCTGACCCCCCTACGAATACTATGGGTTGTAAGTGGGTCATATTAAATGGAAAGTAAATGGGGCCATTGAATAACACAGGCCACGTCCCGTTGTAAAGTTCAACAGTTAGAAGGAATTTATTATAGTGAGACTTTTAGTCTAGCTGTAAATTCTACCACCATTTGTATTTCTTGTGGTTAGTCTATTTACTAGTTGGACGTTCATAATGCTTTTCTTTTAAGGGGGTTTGAAATGAAAACATTTAATTACATGGCTCACTCCCCTAGATACATTGATTTTTCTCACTCGGGCTATTTGTGAAAGCTCATTAGTATGAAATTTAAACAAGCGTCTTGAGTAGGGGTGCAATCAAACTGAGCTATTCACAAGTGAGTAGGGGTGTAATTGAACCAAACTGCTCAGAGTAGTTCATGAGCAACTCGGTCAGCTACTAGCTCGAACTCAAGTTGGCCGAATTCAATATGAGTTCAAGTAGCTTGGTTGGGTCCAACAAGTTGAGTTAAAGTATTGGTTTTCCAAACTCGAAAGCTTGTCGAGTCTAATCAAATATACAATTATTTAGTAATTATATATTTACTTTTTATGTATTTACTATTTTAGTATGAAAATTATAAAATTTACTAGAATATCCTTGAGTACTAAAGCTCGAGTAGGCTCAAGCAACGAAGTGCTAAAAAAAAAGAGTGCAAATGAGTTTTCGAGTTGAGCTCGAGTATTCGAATGCTATTTGAGCTCAAGTTTAAACTTCACAATTTTTAACTTGATCGAGCTCGAGTCAAACTTGAGCAACACCAACAGCAATCGAGTCGAGCTCGACTCGGCTTGATAACACCCCTACTCTTGAGCTTGGTTACTCATCTCACTCATTTTATCATAAACCAAAAGTTCACTCCTTCAGAAACTAATTCATCTCTTTTTATTGATTTCAAAGTGGTGTGACATTGTATATTCTTTTATATATTAATGACATCTTTATCACAAGCAGTTGCTCTTCTAAAATTGTTTCACTTGTTAAAATTAAAGCTATTACAATATCATCATGCATTGTGCTTGCTAAACAAAAATACATTCTTGATTTACTTCATTGTGTAGGAGGTCCCAAAGATAGTTTGTTATTAATCTCCACTACATTCCATAGTATGAAATTATTTTTTAGACAGTTGAAGAACTCAACGAGTGTTCTAGAGAAATCTCTGGTTATCATTTTAATAATTTTTCGGTGCTTAATACGCCTAGTACAAAGTGTAATTTGTTTCGTATGCATCATGTGCATTCTTTGGCTCTTTTTGAGCCTACGATCGACATTTCTCGTATTTGAGTCGCTAAAGAATAAGGTGAGAAATCAAAAATTTTTAAGCAAATGTGGATATACTCTTTGCCTTTTTTTTTTTGGGGGGTGGGGTAGGGGAAGATAGTTTTCTTTCTGTTTTAACTGTGCTCCCCAAAGAACAAGTGGTCCATAAGCAAATTAATTAGTCTTCTTTGTTGTTTTTTTTATATGATTGCTATATGCAAGTGTACTAAGCTGGAACAGAGATGATTGTGGTTTTTCTAAAACTTTTGCTAATCAATTGAGTCCTTGGTTTGTATGTAGTGATTTTAATGTTATATCAGATATTTCAAAATATATAAATTGTGCTCAGCCTGATTTAGGGGCTATTAAGAGTTCAACAGGACAAATGATGGCTGTGGCTTGCTGCGTTTACCCTATACAGGTTCTAAATATACTTGGTGTAATAAATGTGACTGCTACGTCTAAAAAGACTGGACGGAATCTTATGTACTCAAATTCTTGTTAATCAATATCAGAATGCCGCTGTTGCTCATTTAAGAAAAGCTTGCTCGGGTCACTGTCCTCTTTTATTTCCTTTTAGTGCTGCTAATGGAGAGGGTCCAAACAAGTTTAGGTTTCAAAATATGTGGATGAATCATCTTATTTTTTGGAAGTAATTGCTAGAAATTGGATTAAGCCCGATCAAGGATATAAAGATATTGGAACAAGAATCAGTTTGGGGATGTTTTTCAGAATATAAAGATGACATAAGACTTGGCATTGCAAAAAAAGTTTGCTTTTCAAAAAAGTTTGCTTTTCAACAACAAAATTTGATGGATTCTAAGTTGGAGTTGTTTGAGGCACAAGCAAAATTATTTCAAAGTTTGGCAGGAGAGAAAAGTTTCTGGAAACAACAATTAGGAATTACATATGGTTCAAGCATGGGAAGCAAAATTCAAAGTTCTTTATTCGTATATGAAAACTGAGAAAATGAAGCATTGTATACGAAGGATTAAGAACTTAGAAGGTGATTGGATAGATGATCCAGTTGAAATTTGGAATGTAAGAACTTTTTCATTTCAAGGGTTTATTAATTACCGAAAGTATAATTTCAGGTAAGGAGTTCTCCAATATTGTTCCTAGGGTTATGATTGATGATCAAAATATGTCTCTATTAAGGGTTCCTACTTTGAAGAGTTTAAGAAACTTGTGGTTGCGTCTAGATGAGTGTTTTTTGAGGTGTTTTTAAAAAAAATTTACTATAGATGTTCTTTAGAAACTTTAGAAACAATTAGTGTTTGGACAATTTGTTTTTTCAAAATGTGTTTTTAAAAAACAATACTTTTTCACAATTAAAAATAAAACACAAACTTTTTACATTTTTTTTTACAAACAAGTTAGAGTTTAACGGTGTCAAAATGGAGTAGATTGGCAGCCAAATGAGCTTTTTGAAATATTTCTCAAAATTGCTGATTCTCGCATAAATTAAATGAAGTTGATTGACGGACCATCAAGCAAATGGGAAATAAATTAAATGGAGTAGATTACTATTTTAGAAAGCAATTTTTAACGGTGTCAATCTACTCCATTATCGAACAAACTCTCAAAATTGTTGATTCTCGCACAATGGAGTACATGCGAGACGGACCGAATCTGTGTTAAAGTGGAGTAGATTGGCAGCCAAATGGTCTCTGGCCAGGAGTTGATGACCCCCTTAGAGTTCCCTAGTATTGGTTGTTGCAGTGGTAGTCCATTGGAAGTGACACACGACAGCTGTTTTCGGCAAATTTGCTCGTTGGTGCAAGGAGGAGGAGAAGAGAGAGAGATTTGGACAAAGGCTTCAGAATTGTTTTGGATAAATTGCCCGAAAGACCCTAAAAACACTTGTATATTAAACGATGTCATCTAGTTATTTTTTTTTAACCACTTTTGACTGTTCCACTGATTCACACAATTGCTAGTTTTTATTCCTAAGATTCTCTGTTTCTAAAAAACACAACATCCAAACACAGCCTAAAATTGTTCTTATTTTTAGATTTTATGCCAATAAGTTTCATGTACATATGCTAATAAGGGTTTTTCAATGTTGCTAGCTAATCTTTTGATTCTTTTGTTGTATTGATTTCAAAATAGTAGAGTGGTTTTGTTAAATATTTTAATATTACAAATAATATTATCTGGTACAAGAGTTGGTGGAAGGAATTGATAAGAACATAAGAGGTGGAAATCTAATTATTAACTTGTAACCGGGGAAAGAATTCGATAGGATTTTATGGGTGTATATTTTAAAGTTCTTGGAATGGTTTGGGTTTTTCAACAATAGATTTCACTAGCCGCTAACTGTTTGAGTTCTTGTTTATACTTAATATTGATTAATGGCTATTTATCAGGTTTTTCAATTTCTCGAGACTCACAAGGCAATCAAACCCTTTGTCTCCTTAACTTCTTGTTAAGGCGGTAAACGAACCAAGCTGTTCGCGAACACAGCTCGGCTCGACTCGTGAAAGCTTGAGTTCGGCTCGTTCGTGAAGCTAAACGAGCCAAGTTCGAACACAAATGTTGGCTCGTTTATTAAATGAGCGAGCTTGAGCTCGTTCGTTTAATAAACGAACAAGAGTTCGAGCATGAGATACTCGGCTCAACTCGACTCGAATAACACTTTTACACTTATTTGAACCGAGCTGTTCGCGAACAAAGCTCAACTCGACTCGTGAAAGCTCGAGTTCGGCTCGTTCGTATTACTAAACGAGCCAAGCTCAAACACAAATTTGAGCTCGTTTAATAAACGAGCTTGGCTCGGCTCGACTCATTTATTAAACGAGCACAAGCTCGAACCGGCAATACTCGGCTCGGCTCGGCTCGGCTCGTTTATAGCTCTACTTCTTGTGCTATCGGTGAAAGGTTTTTGTAGAATAATTAATGCATTTTTTGTTGCTAGGAATACTAAGATATATATAGGAGTTGCATCTCGTGATTCATCTAGCCTATGTAGATAATGTAATTGTTTTCACTAAAACCAACTTAAGCTCGCTAAAAGCTTTAGTGAAGTTCATAGATAGGTTTGAGAATATCGCATAGCAGAAGATTGATCATTCAAAAAAGAATTTTTTAGTAAGAGCTAAGGCTATTTCTACAAGGGTTCGATTGATTGAAAGGCAAACTACTTTTGTGAGGAAGCAATTTTCAGCTTTTTTATCTTGGATGCCCAACTTAAAAAGGAAAGAAAATAAGGATTATTTCACCAATGGTTCAAAAATTGCCAATTAGATTACAAGTTGGCAAAGTAAAGACCTTTCTCCCGGTAGCAGACTAGTGTTATGCCAATAGGCATCTATTTTTTATTGAATTCAAGTATCCATTTTGGCATTGGACGTTCCCAAAATAGGTAAGTCGCCAGTCCTTGAATTATGTAATGTACTCTAACCAATAGATTACGTTACGTATGAACATTTTTTTGAAAGTTTTAAATATACGACTTCTATTGAAGCTTATACTTGGGTGTGGGTGCAGGACGAATAATTTTAAAGCAGACTGCTCATTCATTAGATGGAGAAGATCACCAAGATTTCAAATTTTAAACAAATAAACTAAAGGCTTAAAAATGACAAGACTCTTCCAATTAACAATTTTTTTTTCTCTCGAATACTCAACTAACCAATTAATCTTTATAACGTTCCTTTTTTTAACAAATAAGCCAACAACGTTTCCCAAATTTTTTGCAAACCGCTTCTTGTTTATTTATTAACCGTGCTCAATTCACCACAATCACTTGTAAAGGAGTTGAAAAAGGCAGTTTTCAAAATTCTTTTGAGGATCCTCAAAATTTGGTAATAAAGCACATTGGATTTCTTTAAATCAAATTTGCTATCCAAAGGAAAAGAATGGATTAGGAATGCGTTGTTTATGGGATTTAGTGAAGATTTTTGGCATGAAGCTATGGTGGTCCTTCAAATCTAGGATTTCATTATGGTAAAAAATTTATGGTTATATGTATAATCATGACTATCCTTTTTGCTATAGGCTAAAGAGAAAATAATAGTTTTTGTACCAAATCAATGCATAGCAATTTTAGTTTTTAAAGTTTAAACAAAAAGAAATCTAGTACTAAATGTTTCAAATTATTAGCATATTTAATACTATTGACTAGTTTTATCAAAATCTTACAAGAATCTGGTCATATAATATTCACATGCCTTTGATCAAATTTTAAAAAAAAAGAAAAAAATTTAATTATCATAATTTGTAATTAGAGACACACGCAAATGCATTGTCCATGTAGATTTTTTTTTCAATTTTTTTTTTGCTTATTTATCGTATGTGAACTCAAATTAATATCTTTAATTTCAAATTATGGCAATTAAAATTTTTTTTTTTAAAAATTCAATCAGTGGCACATAAATATTACATGATCGGATTCCAGTAAGATTTTGGCAAAATTAGTGAATAAAACTAAATGTGCTAAAAAATTAAAACATTTGGTATTAGATTTGTTTTCATCCAAATTTTTAGGAATTGAAACTACAGATACCCCCAATATTTGATACTAAAACTACAATTTTCTTTTAAAGCTAAATACTCTAGTGTCCCAACCATGGCAGAGGATGCTGGAATTAAAGGATAAAACTGATAAGCAGTTTCAGCATTTTTTTCGAGAAGGTTCCATTTGTTTACGGCTTGAGAATTGAGATAGTTTCGTTAGTCAACCTAGATATTCACTTGCCATCGCTAAAAGTCAATTAGATTTGGAATGGGAAAGTTGGAACGATTTGATTCGTTCAACTGCTCCAAATTTAGATCTTAAAATGCTGATAGATAAATCTGAGGACGTCAATATTGATGATCAATAAAGTAATTATAAAATAAAGGAACTAATTATTTTTGTGCATTTTTGTGGAAAATAGGCCTTAACATTCACAAGCAACAAGAATAAAAAGAAAATATTTATCTTGAGAAAAAACATTTATTGTACTACACTTGCATTTTTTTTCTTGTGAGAGCATTATTTTATTTCTCTTGGAAAATTACTACAATCAAGTGTGTAATTTATAATTTTTAAAAACTATTCTTGAGAAAGAGATACGTGAAGGAAAATATAATCAAAGTTTTCAAAATTGAGGGAGCGTTTGGTTTGAAGGTATCGGAATCAATCCCATAGTTAGTGTTCTGGTAATTAGGAATCGGAATCGAACCTTCAATTGGTGAATTTTGTAAAACCCCACCAAATTGGTGGGTTTTGGCCAAAATCCACCAATAATTCTTGCATCCGAACATCTGCATGGATCATCCAAACATCCGAATGGTTTATCCGGACGTGCAGAATCTCATCCGGATATTGTCTATATCAATTCCACATGTTTCAAGCATGCGGACATTCAGATGGTTCATGCAAACGTTTGGATGATTTACGGGTATGATTCCAATTTTCAATAAACCAAACAACAATTATGGTAATGATATCCATTCCAAATACTGAACCAAATACATTGAAATCGGTGAATTCATTCCAAATCCAAGAGGAATGATTCTCATTCCGATTTCAATTTCCTAGTGCGAACCAAACACCTTGAATATAGTTCAAAAAGGGAGATTTGATTATTGTGGTGGTAAGGAGGGTTGTTGTCTCAACCTCTGGAACAAAAAACCTAGTAAAGTTTAGGAGGTGGATGTAGGCACCAAAAAGAGTGACTGAACCACTATAAATACAGAGCTTATATTTTCTTCACCTACTCTTTCAAAATAATTGCCTCTAAATTTTATCTGTGCTTATTTATAATTCATTTGATTCTTCTTAATTGTATCAATAAACCTATTTCATCCTCTTCCTTAAATTGTCTTTTAGGCTAAAAATTAGTATATGAATTGAGGACAGATTTAATCACTTAAGAGTAATAATATGACAACCAATAATGCTATGTTCTTGAAAGCACGATCCATATTTAAACCATCAATATCTAATAGAACTAATTATAATAGTTAGAAGGATAAGATAAAAATCTACCTCCAATCTTTTGATGTTGAATTGTCGTATATTGTCACCAAAGGACCATATGAGGCTAAGACCAAAGGCAATTTCACGGGTGAAATGAGAAATAAACTTAGGGGAGAACTTGAAGAGAATGATAGGAAGAGTTTGACATTTAGTACTAAGACCATGAATGAACTTTATAATGCTTTAGATGCTAGGATAAAGGGTTGTAAATTAGCTCAAGAAATTTGGAGAAACTTAGTGAAATTCATGAAGAATTCGATGATGAAAAAAAAAACTAAAATAATCATTAATTGTCATATAATATGAAAGCTTCCAAATAGAAAATGTTGATCAAATATGTTATAGATTCAATATTATCATCAAAGATTTGGAACTTCTTAGAAAGAAATATCCAATTGGAGAACCTAATAAAAAAAAATTAAATGCTTTAACAAAAGGATGGGAAGCTAAAGTTATGGTATTGAGGAAGCGATTAATTTAAAAGTTTCACCTATTGAATAACTTATTAGCTCTCTAACATCTTATAAATTGAAATTGAAATCCAAGATACAAATTAAAGAGGATTCACAAGCCAAGAAGAGCATTGCATTAAAAGCATCACAAGAAGATGAAAATAATTTGATTGATGAAGGTGAAGGAGAAAATGATAATAATGGTATAGCATTGCTTACTCAAAGAATAAGGAGATTCTTGCAAAATAACAAATACAAATTTAGAAGAGGTGAAAATTCCGAAGGCAAAAACAACGGAGAAAGTTTCAAGAATAGAAACGACATATGTTTTTAAATTTGGCCAACTTGAGCATTTCATGGTTAATTATCTACTAAGGAAGGAAAAAAAAGAAAAATAATTGCAAGAATATATTTCAAAATCCAAAAATCACTTGTGATGAATCCAATTAGGGTGGTGGTATAGAAAAGATGAAACCGCTTACATATACTTCATGGGCATAGATGACGAGGTAAAATTCTCTTATATTCATGTGAAGAAACTAATTGTGAAAATGATGATGATGTTTATTGTCAAAATGATGATGTTGAAGAATTTATTTTGAGTTTGCTTGATGAATTGAAGAAATCATACACTAAATTTTAATAAATTTAAAGTAAATGAGTTATTACGTGAAAATGCTAGATTGGAAAAGCAAAATAAAAAGCTAACATGCAAAAAAGAAAGAATTGGAAAAGACAATTTATCTCTAGCATGTAGAAATGAAGAAATAGAAAGGTTGAACAAATATTAGAAGACAGAATAAAGATCTATGGAAAAATTGAGAATGAACATATTGATATGAGGAAAAGAGTTGATGACTTGAGTACTTGGTTGGAAAGATTTACAAAACCGAAGGATAATTTAGAGAAATTGCTTGGTATCAAACGCCAGCAAGTAATAGAAGTAGGCTTGGATATGGACTATTAGAAAGAACTAATTATTCTAGGAATTATTTTGTTAAAGCTATATCATATAGCACACCTCATATTGTATGCAATTATTGTCATCAATATGACACTTGTCTTGTAATAGTCGTGTGAAAAGAAGCCGTAAATAGAATGAAGCTATATAGGTGCTAAAAAAAGGTCACTAACACTCAAGGACATAAAAAATGTGGATAACAAAAATTACCATTTGATTTGATGTGTAGACTTCTGCTTGAGGATATAATAAAAGGTTTCAAAATAGTTCTTGGATAGTGAATGCTCTAGCCACATTATTGGGAATTTATTCTTGTTCATGTCCTTGAAGTCTAATGATGGATGATGTGTAACATTTGAAGATAGCAAGAAAGCAACAGTAATTGGCATTGAAAATATGGGTAAGAAAGATCAAACTTTAATTGAAGATGTATTATTGATTGATGAGCTAAAACACAATTTTATGAGTGTAAATCTAATTTGTGAAAAAATAAATTGATGTTTTGATTAAATGGGATCATTACTTAATATGGAACTCCAAGGTGATACTATTTTTAGTGATGCGAGACACAATAATATATATAAACAAATGTGATTCTTTGGTTGAACAAAATGACAAGTGATTGATTGTTGCTATTGAAGATTCTTAGCTTCGACATTGGAGATTAGCTCATTTTAATGTAGAATCATTGAATGAACACTCTAGAAAAAAATTAGTTCACCTCAAAAAAAAAAAAAAGATTAGTTAGAGGATTACCAAAAAAATAACATTTAAAAAAGACAAATTTTGTGATGCTTGTCATTGTAGTAAACAAATAGAACTTCTCCATTTAGATCTTTTTGGACTAACTCAAAATGCTAGCTTAGAAGCAATAGATATGCTATCGTTACTATTGATGATTTTTTTAGATTCATTTTGTAATATTTTTTGCATATAAAGATGATGTTTTAAAGAATTTTGTTAATTTATTTTTAAAACTTCAAAATTTGTTTGGATATAAGTGATAATGGAACTGAATTTAAATATAGTGATTTCTTGAATTTTGTAATGAAAAAGGTATTTCTCATTAATTTTTGGTTGCTTTCAAGGAACTGCTATTACCGTGATTAATGAATGTAATTTTCAAAAGTATTTTTGGGCTGAAACAGCACAATATATTACATTACGAATTGAGTGGGTTTAAAACTTTTTTTAAATAAAACTTCTAATGAACAAAAAGCCTATTGTAGGATATTTTAAGGTGTTTGGATGTAAGTTTTTTATACTGAATATTAAAGATCATCTTGATAAGTTTGATAAAGTTAGATGAAGGAATATTTTTTAGATACTCTTCGGAAAAAAGCATGTCGTGTATATAATAGAAGAACACCTGTCATTCATGTTAATTTTGATAAAACTAACACTGACAATCCAAAGAAGATTGTGATGATGAAATAGATCTGTAAGATGGCTTTGAGAAGATCAATATCTATATCATAGTCTCATAGATGAATCACAAAGTAGAACAAAAGTAGGAAATCAGAGTAAAGTTGAAGGGACTATCAAAGATCTATCAAGGAATCGGAAGTTCACTGAAAACCATCTAAAAGATTTGAAATAGGGAAATTCAACCGAAAGGATAAGAACTCATTTCTCAATTAGACAAATAGCTCTCTCATATTGAGCCCAAGAATGTGAAAATATCTCTAAATGATGATTTTTGGATGGTTGCTATGCAAGAAAATCAAGTCAATTTGAACGGAATAAAGTATAGACTCTGTATGGATAGACCTTTAAATCATTCTATTATTGGCACAAAATATGTTTTTTAGAAATTAACTAAATGAAAATGTAGAACTGGTTAGAAATAAGACCATATTAGCTGCTTAAGGTCATAGACAAGCAGAAGGCATTCAGTATGATGAGACTTATGCTTCGATAGCTAGATTAGAATCTAATTGTATGTCGCTTGCTTTTGCATGCTTTAAAAGTAACAAACTCTTTCAAATGGACATCAAAAGTGCATTTTTAAATGGCTTTATTGAAGAAGTTTATGTTGATCAATCTCCTTATTTTGAATACGAAAAACGTTTTGATTGTATCTACAAATTATCTAATTGTTGTATGGTTTAAAACAAGCCCTTAAGTCATGGTATGAAAAATTGAGTGAATTCTCATGGTATGAAAAATTGAGTGAATTCTGAGTTCAAAAATTTTTTTCTATAGGATCTATTGATACCACACTATTTACTAAAGGAAATGAGAGATCAAACTTTCCTCATGGTACAAATATATGTAGGTGATATTATTTTTGGTTCTATTAATAAGGAATTGTGTGCATGATAAATTTGAAATGAGGATGATAGATGAGCTCAATTTCTTTCTAGGATTTCAAATCAAACAAATAAAAAGAGAAGATTCATCAATCAAGAAAATATAGAAATGAGCTTCTCAAAAGATCTGGAACGGAGGAGTCAAAGCAAGTTGGAACACCAGAGCACATCTACAAGAATCAAATAACAAAATCAATAAAAAGGTGTATTGAGGTATGATTGGTATTTTATTTTATTTGACCACTAGTAGACTAGATATTATCTTTGCGATTCGTTTTTGTACGAGATTTCAGTCTTGCCCTAAAGACTTATCTGATTATGATTAAGAGAATTTTTAGATGTCTTAAAGGCACCATAGGTTATGATTTGTGGTATTGAAAATCAAACTCTTTTGAACTAGTAGGTTATTCATATGTGAATTCTACTGGATGTAAATTGATAGGAAAAGTACTAGTGGAATTTGTTAATTTCTTGATTCATCCTTAATTTCTTAATTTAGTTAAAAAAATCGTCCGTTCTTTTATTTATGGCAGAAGCTGAATACGTTGTTGCTGGTATTTATAATATACAAATCCAGTGGAGGAAACAAACTTTATTAAATCTTAGTTTAACCTTTAATTGTAAGCCAACAAAAGTGATAATTCTAGTACCATTAACTTTCAAAGAATCCTATGCAACATTCTAGCACTAAACATATTGATTAACTTGCTAACATTTATACTAAAGTTTTGTTTGTCGATCGATTTGAGGGGTCAGGTACTAAAGTTGGAATTATTTAAAAAAAATGTTAGATATTGATATTTTGTTGAGTTCGGATGAACTTAGAATGGATGCTTAATTATGACTCATCATTCGAACGAACCACTGGATCGCTCGAATAAACGCGTCCAGTGGCTAAAATTCTTATATCGTGCACGTTCATTCAAACAACACATCAAGTATTATTCAACAGTAGAACTAGTTTCTTACTCTTGATTCTAGATTTATTATTACGTTAATTAGATTTACTTCTCCTGTGGTTTAACTAAATTATAGATCAGCCTCCCAGATTTGGCTAAATTGTATTAACCTCCCTTGCTAGTAACATCATCCAATCCCATACGGTAGAATTGCAAAAATTGATAAACCTACCTTCCACCTAAAAGCATGAAAAGGAAAAAGTATTAGAATTGGAAGATATTTTTGAATGAGAAATAAATGAAACTAAAGTAACTAAAATAACAAAAACCAGATGACAGTTCAAGAAGAATAAGTAATTTAAAAAAAAAAAGTGATAATTTCACATACTTCTCTCAAAGTTTGTCATAATTAAACTTTCAGATTTTAAAAATTATACTTATACCCTATGTTTATATTTTTTATAACAAGAACACCCATTTTGATAATGTAACATAAAAAAACTAACCAAACACTCCAAAATATCTTTAATTGCTTTTAAAAAAGAACAATAAACCTTAAAAATTTAATTAATTTGTCATCAAATATCTCGAAATAACTCGTATTCTTATACCAAATTTTCAATTTTCATCAGATTCTGTTATCTAAAACTTGGTTATCTAAATAAATTACTTTTTTAATCAAGATCTTACAAACAAATATTTTAGTAAAAAAGAGATGAACAATTTAATAAAAAGATATGAGTAAATAACTTGGGAGGCCCAATTAAGGGTATAAAACTTTGATTTTTAGGATATTTTTACTTTTTTACTTATTGTTTGTTATTAAAAGCAATTAAAGATATTTTAAAATGTCTTGTTGATATTTTTGAGATATATTATATTTGGGTTATTTTGCTATAAAAAATATAAACACAGGAACTGAAGGAAAGTTCCTGCAATTATGACAAGCTTGAAGGAGGTATGTGAAATTATCTCTAAAAAATTATGAAGAAATTTGTACCAGTAAAAATAAAAATAAAAACAAGCAATTGCGGGATTCTAAAAAGAAATATATATGAAAGGCGGTATAAAATTCCTGTGAGCTTTGAGCCCTTCCAGCTGCCTTCTTCCCTTTTTCTAATGCTTAATTTGGGAGATGAGATGGAAAAAGAATAAAAAAGAAAGAGAAAAGAAAAGAAAAGAAGGGAAATAAACTTTTTTTCTCCTTTCCTTTTATTTCTTCTCAATTTTGAAAGAAAAATTTTTGAAAGAAGAAAGACCCTTCTATTTCCCTTTTTTTTCTTTCTTTATTTTAGCTCCCAAATAAAGAAAAGTAATTAAAATCTTTTCTTTTCTTTTTCCCCCGTTCCCCCAAACAAAAGTCTTTTCTTTTCTTTCCTTTTCTCTCCCTTTCTTTCCTCCGAAACTAAGGCAAATTTGTTAAAATATTGGCCAAAAAAAAGAAAATTCGGCATTTATAGGTGTCAGAAAAAATTTTTTGGTATCTAAAGGCGCCGCGTTTCCCAAACGCGGCGCATGAACAGTAGTCAAGCGCCGCGTTTGGGAAACGCGGCGGTTACTGTTCACGGTAATTTTTTACTGTTCACTTTTTTTTTTTTTTTTTTTTTTTTTTTTTACAGAATAGGTAAGTGTTTAAGATTTTTTGTATTATTGTTTAGGTAGATTTATAGGATTTAAGTAAAAGTAATGAAGGTAATTCAATATTTGAATTGAAAAATTTTAGATTTAAAAATAATAAAGTTATAAACACCAAATTTTGATATACCACTAAATTTTCTAATATCTTGTGAGCCATTTTTTATTTTTCAGAATGGGAAATTTGGTTTTTAGAGAAAGTGTGCAAAAATCTTCCGGAAAATTACAATTTCAGCACGTAAATATATTTTTTGTCAATTTTTTATTTTTAAATTCATATTTATATCATTATACAAATTTCTAAATTTTGAAATTTTTCTAAATGAATCACTATTTTTTTAGGTATTACGTCAGTTCAAGGACAAAATAATCATTTCAATTTTTGAATACCTTTTTTTGGCTATTTTTGAATTCCAAACTCATATTTCATACTTTTACGTATATTCTAAATTTGTGATAATTTTTCGGGTTCAAAAACTATTTTTTCTATAATGCATACATATCTGAGGCAAAATCGTTTTTTTTTTACCTAAAAAATTATCACAAATATAAAATGTGCTTAAAATTATGAAATATGAATTTAAGATTCTACAAAAAATTAAAAATAACTATTTCGCCCTTGAATTGACGTGGTACACAAAAAAATAGTAGTTCATTTAAAAAAATTACAAAATTTAGAAATTTGTACAAGGGTATAAAATATGAATTTAAAAATAAAAAATTGACCAAAAAGGTATTTACGTGCTAAAATTATAATTTTACCAGAAGACTTTTGCACACTTTCTCTAAATACTAGATTTCACATTCGAAAAATAAAAAAATGGCCTACAAGATATATTAAAAATTTAGTGGTATATCAAAATTTAGTATTTGTAGCTTTATTATTTTTAAATTTAAAATTTTTCAATTCAAATATTGAACTACCTCAATTACTTTTACTTAAATCTTATAAATCTACCTAAACAATAATACAAAAAATCTTAAATACTTACCTATTCTGTAATTAAAAAAAAAAAAAAAGTGAACAGTAAAAAAAGTACCGTGAACAGTAACCGCCGCGTTTCCCAGACGCGGCGCTTGACTACTGTTCATGCGCCGCGTTTGGGAAACGCGGCGCCTGACAAATTTGAAAAAAAAATTTCAGCGCCGCGTTTCCCAAACGCGGCGCCTTTAGATGTCAAAAAAAATTTTCTAACACCTATAAATGCCGAATTTTTCTTTTTTTGGGCAATATTTTAACAAATTTGCCCCGAAACCAGGCATAAGAGTAAACAACAGAAGAGAAGCACACGCACTTCTTTCTTGCATCTTCCCCATATCCATCTCCGACTTCTTCCCCATATCCATCTCCGATCAATTATCAGGTACTACTCCACTCCATCCGCTAACCATTTACCATCTTTTTTTCTTCATTTATTTTTTTTATTTTAATTAATTATTATAGCCCAAAAAAAAAAAAAAAAAAGTCAGATCGGTGGCTATTATTTTGACGCTCTGCCTTTGCCTCAGCTGGGTTGCTTCAATTTCTGAAGCAATTTCTTCAGATATTGATGGGTTTTAAAATGATAATAGTAATTAATATATTATTTAATCGCCCCCAATGGATTACGTGAATTCCTTCAGAAATTGAAATTGAAAAAAATGATACTTCACTGGTATTGTTATCTTGATCTTATTGAGTGGTTGTAATATGGAAAAATGCGATTAATGTGAGATATAATTTATAGGGCTTCTTTTTATTACCACACGAGGTGTGATTAAGTGGGATTCTTGAGCTTCAGCTCTGCTTCTCTTTCTGTTC